>OU015495.1:22658296-22833296 GCA_907164885.2 Dolomedes plantarius | reverse complement strand
GTAACTGGTCCTAAAATAATGGCAGAGATAGAAAGCAAAATTAACATTAACTTTATGCGAATCATCTGAATATAAAATTTAACTCTAAACATTTATCTCTCAGTCTATAAACTGGGATCATTCAGTTATTCAGCTGAATAGTTCATAAGTTTAAAAATAAATTTCTTACATAGGTGTTTTTAAGTAGCACAAGCAGTTTCAACGTTTATTATCCAGGGGTATATTAAAGAGCTTCCCGCACAACGATTGTTGGTTTCTGATTTAATCTCAGATCCGTTTTGCCACCACAGAAGCAGCGATTACACAGGCCAACAGTGGTTTTGTGCCGGGGTATTTGGAGCTGATTTCATAAAGATTTGATGCCCTGAATTTAAATATGGCATTAGCTTTTGCCTAGGAGCTCAAATTTCTAAGCTATAACATTTTAGTGAAATATACGTTACACTACTTTAAGTAAAATCCATGGTTCAAATTAAAAACCTAAAGACGGATTTTTTTATTATTATTATATTTTTTAAAATGATAAAGGAACATAAAAATCAGAGAATATTGCAGTAACACTTATCTAATTACAAAGAGCAAGAAAGAGGAGAAAACCAACTAGTCACTGAACACTTCGAAAACTCCTTTTCCGTGACATTCTTGAATGTATTTTGGAACAGTCCCTTTCTAAACTCCAACAGTAATCTGCCATCATGTGCTTATCTCATCTTTCTTGGTAGCGGTCGTCCACAGTTTTAATATCCTGGTAAAATCTTTCACCTCGTTCCTCAATGGTATCTCCTAAATTTTCTTTAAAATAGTCTAAGTGGCTGTGTAAATAGTGCACCTCAATGCTCATGTTACACCCAAGGGATCTGAAACTGTTCAGCATCTCGTTTACCGGTTAAACATAGTTTTCAGCTTTGTATTTGCCCAGAAAATTTCCGACAACTGCAACAAAGGAAGTCCAGACTTTTCGCTCGGCCTCATTCATGGACTTTACGAAGGCAGGATCCTTAATGAGTTGTCTTATTTGTGGGCCGTCAAATATTCCTGCTTTATTTTTTTCTGTACTCAACTAAGCATTTCCACCCTATATATGCAGAGCATGAACCGTTCATATCAAGAGCCTTAACAAACTGCTTCATTAGGCCCAGCTTGATATGCAGTGGAGAAATGATGATTTTCTGTCGTCCAACTAAGGGGTCGTTAATGACATTCTTTACCCAATGTCCATGTTTTCTCTCTTAGGCCACTCTTTTCTAACCTAACGGTATGTTTTGTCTCTGCTACCCTAGAGACACACGATTCAAGATTATTTGGTGTAGCCACTTTTGGTGTAGCTGTCCAAGGAGAAAGGTTACCATTTTACAAGTCCACATAAATCAACCATTGATGTTCATGGTATTTTATCTTCTCAAAGACTAAAGCTATGGTGTCATATTCTTCTTTCATTTTCGTTGAGTGAGCAATTGGTATTGAACCATATTTGTTCTCATTGTGTAGAACGAAACATTTCAAACTTCGCTTTGAGCTGTTAATAAATAGGCACCAATCATCTGGAAAATATTCAGGAAGACCCATTTTTCCCAAGAGGACAAATCACCCATACTTGAGTGTATTGAATAGAAAAAAACATTGATAGATAAGTGGGTGTACAGTAAAACCTCGTTTATCTGGCCCTGGTTGATTCGGATCTCCGGATAATCCGGATCAGATTTGTAGACATTATTTTTATTTAATGTTCACATTATAGAATAATTTTTAACTATGATATCAAGAACGTAACTACAAGTGCGTCACATATTCGCTTTTTAGTTTGATTCAATGTACAGTTCCTGCATAGATTGTACAATAAATTATGGTAATAAAACACTTTTTGTTGAGTTTAAGAAAGCGTTACTAGGGTTACCAATTCTTTGTTGAGAAATGATGTGAAAAGTTATTTTTATATTTTTTAATGTCTTGTAAACAATACTATGTAATTTTGTTACAAAACAAAGTAAGTCTTCTTAGTTAAGGATTTTGTTTTGATTATTTCGTCGGCAGATCTGTACTGTCCGTTCGGTGCCCAGGCCTATAACAATGGACTGCTCCGAACTTGAGAAATCAACCCTCGGCTGCGTATGCAGGTTTTACTACATAGCGTCCGGTCGTCAGTCTGTCAGAGCGTATAGGCAAGAGCCGTGGTCGCCGTAATCTTTTCGAATTATTACCCATATTACCCGGATAATCGATTGCCCGGATTGCCTATGGTCCCAGTTAGTCGATGTTTTACTGTATCTAAAAAAGTAGGGCTGATAGAGAAAATCCGATTTCCTATTTAGGTTCAACACCCCAAATATTGCTAAAATCAATTTTAAAATCCTAGGCACCCCCCCCCCCCCAAAAAAAAAAAAAAAAAAAAAATTATAGGCCTGTATTATCAATTGGACAGTAAAATAGAATTTTTTTCTTTCTTGGGGGGGGGGGGGGGAGTCACCAGATCTAAGCAGTCGGGCACCTTCCCATAACCCCTGTTCCAAACAATTTGCTTTGACGTATGAGGTCATGTTTTAATCGTGAGGAGAATCTTCTTTAAAATCGTAAAATATCCTTCACGATATTTCTCGTGACTCATTTTAGAAACCTTAATATTTCAAGAGTATGACAGTATGTTTCGATGTTGGAAGCTTTTTAGAAATTTCCATCATGAGGAAGAATTTTGCATTCAAATAAGCACCCAATTCAAAACGGATACCAAGTTTTAATTTCAAAAGTTTTCCATTCAGAGTTGGCCTGCTTTAAATGAATATCTCCCTCATTGTGACAGAGCTATTAGTCAAACACGCCCGTCGTTTTAGAAACTATCAGAAGTTTGCAAACGGATTTATTCAAAACGCATGAAACCGTAAAAGTGAAATCAAATTGACAGCAGGCGACGTTCCGTGGAGCACCATTTTGGTTGCATTGCACCGGTGTTTCAAGTTTTCACCTGCGTGCAAAATGAAAGAGGAATGGTTGCATTTTGAATCGGAAGCTGTATGAAATCTGGAAGGATCGGCAATTTTGGAAAATATTGTTCCGTAAATTGGGTAATGGCGTGAATGTGCAAAGAATGTAAATTTGATCTGAGGGGATGTACATACAATTGTTGGATTACATTAAATTATTAATAAATCTGTATAGAATCTTTGACATTTTTAAAATTCTGTTTCGACGATATGGCTAGTAAAATTAAATTCTACTGCCCATATCACTCGACTACGTTCACTTAGAATTCTTATGTATAGCTTTGTAAAAATCTCTCTCGTAAAAGATTTAAGATATGAAATAAATTGGTGCTAAAGAAATAATAGTCAAACAAAAGGAAGCTCTCATACACCAAAAAATACTGCTTTAGCACACACGGGAAATTGCGGTTGCTGTTTTCAGGATTGCGACTGAACACAACAGTCTAGCAGTGTATTTAAACAGAATGGAAATTTTTTCTAGCCCTGTATGCTTTCTTTACAATCTCTACACAGCTCTAATTTAGAAAAAATTGAATTCATATATTAATAATTACAAGATAAATAAAACTTTTTATACACCATGTTTTTAAATTTTCTGTTGAATCATATAAACTTGACAATTCTATGTATTAATAAATACTTTTTAAAAATTTTTCATGAATTATCCCATCAACTTGAAAGAAAATTAAGTTAATTAGAAGTTAACTTGCGTTTAACTTTTCGTTCCCGTCCCGGCCGATAGATGGATGCACCAGTCTATAAAACAAAATTAACTGAAAATGGATTCAATTCAGATGGCTAAAAGTATTAAAATATTGCATTGTCATCGTGTTCTGAGTTATTCTAAAAGTTTTAAATGTCTAGCTAGTCTGGAAGTTAGTTAAAAATCGATTGTAAGATTTGTAAGGAACAAACAGACACACAAACAAACAAGAAAGCAAGTTAATAAAAACATGGTAAAAAATACGGATGTTTAAGCTTAAAAAATTTAAAGATATCACGACACATTGGGGGAGACCACACTTTGCACGAAGCACTCAGTGGTTTGAAGTTCATTTTATTTTATCAGATTGAAATAACAAAAATTTAGATTTAATAGCTTTATATATGACGCAATCATGTCCCTTATAGTTTATCATCAACGTTCTTTTACACTCCAAACAACAAATATACTTATATTAATAAAAGTTTAAAAAAATGCCTGATAATCCGCATAAAGTGATAACTGATTGGTAGCGTAGGAAAACAATTTTAACTTTTTTAAAGGTCGGAAAGTACTTCTGTCACTTCTTCTGTCGCATCTCTCAGATTATGCATATTTAATTTTAAAGGAAAGATACTTGCATGCAATAAACATGCTGCTCCAGGTATATTAAATTTTCAATTTTGAAGCAACGTATAGAAATAGCTTTTGGCGCAATAGCATAGGGAATTGGAATTTCATATTGCGTGTAAAACTAATTTTGCATTTATGCGAAATCGAGGAATAGTTACATTATTATCAGACTGACCGACAAGAATGACGTCAAGTTAGGTTTATTAATCGCTACACCTACAGTCCTGTGCAATTCACCCATCCATATTTACACTATATCTATGACGATAGACTTGTATATTTCTGTAGACTTTATAGCCGTAAAAGGAATCAACCAAAGTAAATCGTTCATTTTCAGACAATTTTCTCAACATTCGAATTATTTAGTTAAAAAAAAAGCATCTGATTGGTAATCGGCCTCTTTAAGTTATCTCCAGGTTTAATAGAGTTAACTCTCTTAACGACCATATAAATACGAAAAAAAAATCTCTTACTGTATTATTTACTAGTACTAATTCCAGTCTTAGAACTTATTACTAAATTCAAAAATTAAATGTTATGTGTGAATTTTTAAATTGGGAATCTAATATATTTAAACTCTCCCCAAATAGTATATTTGAAAATCTTATTTAAACACCCTAAATTTTCCTCCAATGTAGCATATAAAGGAGATTTCTGTGTTATATTTTACAACCATTTTACGTAATGATATAATGATGTGAATGGCAACATTTTTTAGAAAAATATTTCATAAGAAAAGATTCCCCACACTGTTTGGTAGATTTTTCCATAACTATGAAACAAATTCAAATGAATATATAAAACTGGCAACAAAGAATGCGTTCTGTTCTCATGCAGAATATTATTATCTTTATAAATAATATTTCCAAAGCATATGAAGTACATAAACAGAAGTTATCGCTTTACATAGCCCTCGTATTGTTTCATTTCGCAGCATACCCGTTTTGTAAAATATAGGAAAAAAGGTTTTCGATATGTTTCAATTTTTGCGATATGTGACTTACCATGAGAATAGTTTAAAGCAAGAACTATAGATCACGAAGTGAAAAGAAATTCCTTTTAATAAGCTGTCTGATTGGAAGGTTTACAAATAGTAATGAGACTTAAAAAACAGAGAAGTCTCATTACAAATAGTAATGAAGACTTCTCTAAAGATTGAATCAAGCTTTAGAATATACGTAGAATCGAATAGGCTTTAAAATTTATCACTTCCTTTGTGCTCCCAATAAAATACCTTATAAAACTGCATGTAAGATTATGAAGCAGAAAATAAAGGATTCTTTATTTCTGACCTCTACAACCGTATTCAAAATAAAGTTTGGAGGAATACCCAGAATGTCCTTTCCCGATTTCCCTTCCGGGCGATGGCCGAATGGCTAGGACACTGGCCTTCGGTACCAGAGTCTGTGGGTTCGAGTCCCACAATGGGCATGGATATTTGTAGCTGTTCGGAATCGTCTTTAAGCTGTAGGTCCCGGTCTAATTAGCCCTCGTGTAGCAAAAAATGACCGTAGCACTCCAAAACCAAACCAAACCAAACCTTCCCGATTTCCCACGTGAAATTGCAGTTCCTGATTTCAGGATTGCAACCGAACACGTCTGCCTGGCTGTATATTTAAACAGAATATGAATTTATCTTCTAGCCCTCTATGTCTTCGCAATTTTGACAACAAGGACGGTAAGCACATCATGTCCTGCCCCGCCTTAAATGGGTGTTCTCTGTACAGACGTCATTGGGAGGCCAGTGTTCGCACGATATTGTATCTTAGTTGCTTTTCTTGTTTATGGATTTCTCATCATGTTCTTATTAGTTGTTTGAAGTTTTCCCTTTGGTCCACAGGTCTCTGCATTAGAAATAAATAAAAAGTTTAAATATATCACAAAAATTATCGTAAGTATTAAGGCCAAATACAATATTTCTGTGCTCAGAACGCAAAATGTTATAAGAAACTTCTTTAAAAAAAATTGAGTTTTTCACATTCCGGATTCTCGTCAGCCGATATTTTCTATTTACTATAAGTACTGTAATAGCCAACTATTTTTCTGAAACATTGGTACCACGTTTGCTCATGTAAAACAAATTACTGTTTTTTCATGACATCTTGAATTGCTGTCACGTAAATTTCTTACAACATTTTGCCATCTGAGCATAGATTTAACTTAAAAGTTCAATAGATGAACTCCATTTTAACGAACGTACCTTTTCCTGGAAAATATGTTTACTGATAAAGACAGGGATTAGAAAATTCTTAAAATTTTGCTCATTAAGAGAAACTTAACACGAATTTCGGAAGCAAATGTTTTATACTTCCAGGAAAGTACTTAGAAAATTCCTACACAGTAAGCCAGGGCAGACAAAAATTGTGCTTTGGGAGTATTAAAATTTTACAACAACGAAACTTGGGTGGAATTGCCAGTACTAGAAGTAAAGGGCTAGAAATAACAAAATAACGGAAACAAAACGTCAAAAGGCACGAATATAACAAGCATGTGATAAAGGAGAGAAAAACACGACCGCTTAAAATCCTAAGGAGCATGAATATAAGGCGCTGTTGTTGCCAAAGAGGTTTTTAGCATAGCGTGTCATGAAGTTTTCAAAATAATCATAAGAAATAGAATTTGAGTATTAAGGTTAGGCAAAAAGGGAACTGAAGTAATAAACTTACGGCTTTAAGCCCAAGTATAATGGGTTAAAGTCATGGAAAGTTTTTTATCGCATAGCTCTTTTGCTCTGTGACTAAAAATCAAATAGCCAGTCTGGCTTCAATAGCCAGTATAGACGGGATCACACTCACACGGAGAAACCAGGAAATATCAGTAGAGATAGGACCTGCCAAACTCTATTTTATAAATGGGTTTCAAAATAGCCATGAAACCGAACTGGGAAAGCAGATGAAAATTTTGTAAAAAAAGAAGAGTGACAACAGCTTTAAATCCGAGATACCAGACACTGAAGAATGATGATGACCTGGTGCTCTTCTTTGTTTGACGTTTACGAGTTACCACCTTAAAACAAATCATTCTATAGACACATTCTGAAAAACTATTGGTTTCTTTTTCAATAGAAAATTTTCATAACATGCCAATAGAACTTCTAAAAGAATACCGCCAGATCCTCGAAATAACAAATCTTTCTGCAAAGAAAAAACACCCTCGTAAAGATTAATTTACAGCCTTAACATGGACTTTGAACGTCTCAGAAAGACGGATGGAGATTCATCCGAATGATACTATGACGAGCTTTGACTATGTATTAACGATGGACAATTAAACTGATTCGGTACTAGTCAGTCTTTTTAGACCATACACAGGAACGGATGCATGTAATTTGGCTATGTTAAACTCATCGAACAATATCCTAGTAATCAAGGGATCCACATAACGCCCTCCCCCCCCCCAACTTTCCACAGGGTTTACCCAATAGGGTTCCCTAGTGAGTAAACTCTATGGAAAAACCATTATCGAACAGCAGCATCTCATAATTGACCAATATGCCATTTAACGTCCACTGCACACATTGGCAAGATGAGGCCTACATAGGCTTTCGAACAGGAACTTCCCCGATTCAGTCTCTCTGTAGTTGTTATCTAACAACAAGGCTACTTTTTAAATGCCACTATTTTTTAACTGAACAATAAAAAGTAAAAATTCCTTGATACAATCATCTCAAACTTTAAGTGGTAAGACTATAGCTTTAAGGTATAACCTGCAAAATATCATTGAATGAAAGATAAAACTGCTTCAAATGATTTAAATGGTTACTCAGAAAGCTACACGTCGAATATTATAACACACACACACAAAAACTGAATTAAAATTCTACAGTTGAACAGTTTGTATGTATCAAATGGATCATGCAAAATCTGTATCAGATGTCGATATGTTAATATGCTGTCTTTTACGAGCGTTTTAAAATGATATCAACTTAGGAAAAGCAGGTAAAGCAGCAGCTATATAAATGAAAATAGTTTTAATTCCGTATTTCTCTCGGAAAGGAACCCTTCCAATACTGCTGCATTGTAAAATATTGGAGAAAACCCACAAAGAGATATATTTACCGATTGCCAAATTTGTCTTGGTGGTCCATGGATCTAACTCCAGAGTGGACACGGTACCAACTGACTAGAATCCCGGTAATTTTCTAATACCTGATGGAGGACAAATGATACAGATGGTAACTAATTAAATTAATGCCAAGACAAAACGAAACTGTCATTTGTCTCTTCATCCATTACTGAAGGACGGAGTGTATACTGGCGGGAAATGATCGACATGATGCATTAATATTGGTTTAAGGCGAGTGCTACGGCTCCCTTTTCGCACGACAGCTAAACAGACCTCACTTAAGTTTCTAGAACTAAATCTCACCTAAAATATAATTTTTCTGGGAAAAACAGATTCGTGTCTGAGAAAAAAAAGGTTTTTCTACCAAAATTTCATATAAAAATATCAAAACAGGCTAATAAAGATAGCGGTGTTTCATACATTAGACCTCAGTTGTAGTAATACCGGGTGGTCATAAAAATCTTTGCTGATATATGGACCTCTAGTGACCGTTCCATTCAACCGATCAAGATGAGATTTCAGACATAGTTTTTCAGAGGTATGAGCTCGTGATTCTGTGAACGGCAACAAAGTGGCGCTCACGGTTACTGTTATTGGTATAGAAACTCGAAATTTTCGAATGGGAACGCCCACTGTTTCCCATCGCAAAATGCTTAGCGCAGGCGAAAACCAATTGTGACTTATTTATGTGTATATAAAAGGAATTTTATAGGCATGTACATAAAGGAATGCCCCTCCTCCCCCCCCCCCAGGAAAATTGAGGAAAGAGAGGGTAGTTATCTAAACAACTACAGTATGAAAGAAGTTTCAGTAGAAATTGAACTGCAAGTTGAAGACTATTTTTATCACTAAACTATTTTTCTTAAAATGACGGAGTTCATACTGCAATAATATTTAAGCCAATGAGGAGAGATAACAGCTACTCATCTTCAATAATTGGACGATTCGTTCCGGATGCACTTAATAGATTAAATCTGTGCTCAGATGGCAAAACGTTATAAGAAACTTTTCTTAAACAATTGAGTTTTTCCCATTTCAGATTCTCGTTCGCAGATATTTTCTATTTACTGTAACTACTGTAAGAAATAGGCAATTAGTTTTCTGAAGCATTGGTACCACGTTTGCTCATGTAAAACAAATTACTAATGACCATGTTTTTATTTACTCGCTTTCTTGTTTGTGTGTTTGTCCAGTACAAATCTTGCAATCGATTTTTAACTAACTTCCCAACTAGCTAGACATTTGACACTTTTAGAATAGCTCAGAACACGATGACAACGCATTCTTTTCATACTTTTATCCATCTTTAAGCAGCATTGAATTCATTTTCAGTTAATTTGTTGTTTGAAAATTTCTTATAATTGCTCTCTTTATTACGCATTTGATCATTTTTTTCAAGTTGATGGGATAATTCATAATTTTTTTTAAAGTATTTATTAATACATAGAATTGTCAAGTTTATATTATTCAACAGAAACTTTTTAAAACGTGGTATATAAAAAGTTCTTTTTATCTTGTAATTATTTTTCATGACATCTTGAATCTTAGAGTTTCTGTCACGTAAATTTGTTATAACATTTTGCCATCTGAGCACAGAAATTTCTCTTTCTAGTTTCTCTTTCACAGCAAACATACTTAGAGTCTTTATTTATTAACCACGTCAAACACGCTCAACTGTACGCACATTAAAAAATCCTTGTTCGTTTACGCAAGATCACTATCATTAGTTTTTAAACTGAATAAGATTTATTATTCTTATTATATACGTTACTTCATCTCTATCAAGTCTTCACACCCGTATTTAAACCGTGAAAACACAATCTTAGTGACATGGTGTTCCCCTCTCGTACAGTGAAAAATGTATCTTTCTTACAAATTAACGTTGATTAGCAAACGACAGTCTAGGCAGGTGAGCATGTCTTGAAAACTGTAAGGCATCCAGACTTGGATAATTTAGATTAATTTACGCCCAGCATTTCGACATAACCACTTTATCAAACATTCCTTTCTAATGTATGCGTCTGGAAGGTATTGGAATTGCGTGACAGGATTTTAATAGAACTTATTTGGTCGGTTAGAAAGATAACTCTTTGCAGAGCAAACAAATGTTAGTGGAATTCAAATGATAGTCATGTAACGTATAAACAAAAATGCGCTCTGTGTTTGTCTGTATACAACAAACTTTTACAGAACCCTCGGATTCCTCTATTAATAAATTTTCTAGCAAGAATGCGCACACAAGTTTTGACAATATTATCTACAACTCATGTATATGTATTAATTATTAAATTATACCAAACATTTATACTTTCTTTTGCAAGCAAAGATGTTCTTTTTTTCTGAAAGCATTTTACGTTCTCAATCTTAGTTTGAATTTTATGTTTTCAGTTAGAGAAAAATTTGATTTGTACGTTTGAATACCCGGGGAATATATTCTCCCAAAGTCAGCCATTGCGATAAAAAGGAGCACGGCTTGCCATTTTCTCTTAAATGAGTACCCGAATGTATTATGTACCTTTGTTATATGCTACTCAGATCTGCTTACCAATAAATCACCTCTTGTTTTTTTTTTCGACCCAAGAGTTAACGTTAACAGAGCCTGCACTTCCTATCTACCAACAGGTATATGTGGGTAACTGAAAGGCAAACAAACATATTTGTTTGCCTTATATATAAATATAAAATACTTTCCAGAAGTTGAAAGCATATAAAGATAAAATTTTCACAATAAAAAGAGAATGGGTATGGAAATATCCGATTATATTATATTTAATCCCACCGATCAGCAAAATATTTATATTTATTACGTGAATAAAAATACATTATGAAAATACAGCGTTCTTATTTAAATTTAGTTCACTATCATATGACACACAACATTTATAAATACAATGAAAAGTATAGCTTTAAATTAAAAATAGTATAAAATATAATCACCACGCTATAAGAAAAGCCTAACTTGCGTCCATTCCTCAAAAAGGGGACTTGAAGTTGGAAATGGGTATGTTCCATCCCGCTAGGTACTCCTGAAACCCATTATCTTGCCTTGTCAATGGTAATAATTGATATAAGTATTTTTATTGACAAAGAAGGACTATACAAATGATTCGACTAAAAGTAACTAAGTAAAAAAAGGACTATATATATATATATATATATATATATATATATATATATATATATATATATATATATATATATATATATATATATATATATATATATACACTCACTTCCAAAAGTTAAGAACGGGGAGGAAAATGTTAATTTCCGTAAGCCAATCTGAATTAAAGAAGATGAAATTTGCTGCAAAGGTAGAGGGAAGTATGCAAATATGTTAGGTAACAGCCAATCATGGTTTCGCGTCGAGAAATATGCAAAACAGGCAGTCTTATAAGAAGCCGGCATTGTGAAGGGTTACAGGAGTTGCATGTAAGTGCTGATGAAAGGTGTTTAGAACATTCGTTCGATTTGTTTTCAAGCTAAACGTGTTTCTATGGATTCCAGAAGACGAATGGAAGATTCTGAGCGCCGTCGAGCTGTCGGACGCATTGAAACAGGACAGTCTATCACAGATGTTGCTCTTTTCTTCAGCGTTCATCTTTCCGTCATTTCATGATTATGGAAACAATTCCAAATCAGCCAAATAGTTGTCGGAAGACCTGTAGCCGGTCGTCCAAGGGTTACTACCCCCTCGGTAGATCGTTTTATTGCTGTTGTAGCCAATCGGAATCGAAGGTCGGCCTCCACACGTGTGACATCTGTGGTTGCAGCGGCCATTGGTAAGACGATATCTGCCACTACTGTTCGTCGAAGGCTACACATGAATGGTCTGTACGCCCGGGTACCACGAGTTTGTGTTCCTTTATCCGTCCAATCCAGAGGGGCACGATTAAAGTGGTGCCGCCAACATGTGAATTAGACTGTGTCTGATTGGGGCAACGTTGTGTACACAGATGAGTCCACATTTCCCCTACAACCCAGTGATAAGCATGTAAGGGTTAGGATGGAACAATGCACACGCAATTGGCCAGAGAACATCCCCAAACATCACTCATTCCGAAGGGGAAGCATCATGGTCTGGGCAGGGATTTCTTTGGGATATTGCACCGACGTGCACATCTACATGCGAGGTTCTGTGACGGCTGTACGGTATCGAGATGAAGTCCTAGACCCCACTGTGAAACTGTACGCTGCAGCAGTTGGTCCTTCTTTCGTTTTAATGGACCATAATGCCCGTCCCCATAGAACTTCCATCGTTGACGACTTTCTGGAGAGTGAGGGGATTGCGCGTATGGAGTGGCCGGCTTACTCGCCGGACCTTAATCCATTTGAAAATCTTTGGGATGCCCTCGGCCGTACTGTATGTAGACGTTTTTCACCTCCAGCCACTCTCAGAGATTTAGAAACTGCCCTACAGGAGGAATGGCGATTACTGAAATCTCCGGTGGTTGATCACCTCGTAAAAAGCATGATCACACGCTGTACACTTTGTATGAAGGTGATGGGTGCTCAAATACCTTATTAATGTCGGTTTTTGTCGTTTGTTTTGCATTTAAACATCATTTTGTTAATGACGCAAATATGAGGTTAGCTTATAATTTATGAAAATTCAATATTTTTTCCTATCTCTGTATGCAATTCTTTGATTTGTTTCATGAATAAACATAGAGCTACTTACTTGTAGCATTTCATGTCAATCAAAACAGTACTTGTCCATTTTTTCGCCTTTTACCGCTCCGTGCTTAACTTTTGGGAGTGAGTGTATATATATATATATATATATATATATATATATTTCAGGTAGTCTCCTCTCACGAACCTACCGCGGGATATTAATGTAGGATTACTTATCGTTTGCTTACCTCTTTTTTTTGGTCCAATTTGGTACTTTTCTGTTTAACTGTGTACTGCTATTGGGTTTGGTGAGCTGCCAAAATTATAACTCGCGACTCCGAACAATTTTTTTCTTTCCACAGGACCGTTATTGAGGAACGTAATCTTATGTTAAAATTTAGGGAAAGAAATAAAACAGGAGAAAAGATCTAAGAATTCTAATTTTTGTTATTACTGCGCCTTCAAGTTTTAAAGGTTAAATATAAAAATAAAAGTGTTATTTTTCTAAATTATGAAAATATTTCTGCTTACGAAGTGTTCATTGAACAGTTTCCTGTAGAACTGTTGAAGTTCACCTTTAATATAGTGTCTAACAAAGTTTCAATGTTGATTCTAATGTTTAACAACTGAATCAACGGATACTAGAAATTAAGTTAGATATTAAAGGATATATATATATATATGTATATATATATATATATATATATATTTAAATTGTGTAGTACATTTTGCCGAACTAAATTGTGTGTAATGTATTAAACCGACTACACCAATATGTATTATATATGATTACAATTTTTATGTGTTTTTTAGAATCTTCATTTAAGCAGCTAAAAGTATTTGATCTCTAGATTACGGGGAAAATATTAAATGAACTGCAATTTACTGTTATTATCAACTTATGTACTTACTGAATGGATAGCAAGAACTATATAAAATAAAATGTCATTACAATATTACCTGATTAATGTTTTAGTTTTAGTGACAATATCAGAGTATTCCTTTATATACCTGTTATTCAATCTATGCATCTAAATCGAAAGTAATAAAGGAAAAATTCCCTAATCCTTTAAGTATTTCTCAAAGACATACACTGCATAATAACCTTAAGTGCAATAGCATTGGAAGAAACGGAATTAGGCATGTATACTGTAACCTTGAAACAGTTATAATCATTGTGCACATATATCCTTCTGTAATACCAAATTGCATTTACATATCATGGAACTGGTTACATAAAAATGGATTCTTCTAAGTTATAACGCACCTGCACTAAGAAATCTCGTTTGACGTTTCCACCATCCCCAATCCTCTATTATTCTCCATTTTCGAATTTGGAAAAGGTAGATAGTTGATTTCTGACTCTTACTACTGAATTGGAATGTTTTTTAAATGCTGCTTTTAAGTATAGAACATAATTTTAAGATTAAATTTAGATCCATTTCAAGTTACGTATGATATAACAAGAAAACAAGATGAGTTTCTTTCTCTCAAGAAAGCAGGAAGGTCAGATTAAATAATTTTGCCAATTACGGATTAATTTCACATAAGTTGATTGCATCATACATTTCTTGAATTTGTCATGCCGCACTAGCGCGATATTGCCACAGATTGGGGACTGTATAAAGTTCTACATATTAACCAAGTATTCTCGAAAATTTTGAAGTTTGATTTCAGCGGTAGAATATCACGAAGGGGTTGAAAACTAATTCTATCAGATTTCTTGAATATTTAGACTGACTACTCATGATGGTACCCTCTCTTGCTCATAAAAATGATTAAAGTATGCGAATCCATATTTGAATCTTTGATTAATGTATTCCACATTTGGTGTCTATTTTAATAGGTAAGTGCTTCCAAATATTCAATATAAAAGTTGAAGAATCTTCCATTCAGACTATAAACACCCGAAATATCTACTTCGCATATCTCGAATGGTCCAGGTCTATTAAAGTATTCTGCCTAATATCTCTTATACCATTGAAACACCTTCATTCACATGTAAAGTTTACTGTACATTGGTGATACATTTCTCGATTCTAGCCAAGATTGTACGGCAGATAATAGTATTAGATTTAAACTGGGAATGAATCTACGACAACCTAGAAATAAACATACTTATACCAAACCCATTGGTGCTTTATCGATTTTACTAAATTTTAAATACTCTACTGTATAAAAACACCCGAATGTCTATGCGAGTGATAAAAAACAAAACGGAAAGTTCAGAAGTTAATTAATAATAATTCACACCAGCTTTGCAGCTAAAACTATTAGTAAAACCTCATTTTCCGGTGGTATGCGTCGGGCAACTAACTTCAGTTCGTGATGGGAATTATTTAAATTGACAAATTACGTTGCAAGCTATTCCGAATAGCATTCTAACGGAGTTAAGGAATTGTTTAAAACAATTTCTTGGTGTGTTAAACTTATTAAAGTTTTCGAGTACACATAAACCAAAGGATTAAATTATTTAATATAAGATCGTTGATAATGGCTGTTATCGATAATTCGATTCCACAAAAAAACAAAAATGGAGAACAGTAAAAAAAAAATAAAAATATTTGTTTTTATCTCTAAAATGTGCAACACGCTGGAACACCTTTTCTGGGTATGTTACGCTTTTAAAAGTTTTTGAGTAGTCAGAGGTGCAAAATATAAAATTGGATAGTTTAAGGGTACAATGGACCTCCGACCTCGTTTAATTTAAATTTAAAATTTTTAACTCTATATACAAAATGACAATATTTAATATTCTTTTTTACCACATTGAAGACACTTAGAAATAAAGAATAAGTTTTTCGGGGCAGAATAAGGTCTAACTTTAAAAAAAATTCAAAAATTCTAGCCTCTTTCAAAATGCTCTGAGCGCATTCCAGATCAATTAAAAACCTTAACTTTTTTTACATATAAGTTTACCATATAAATATAAACATAACTGTGCATTGAATTTTTTTTTGTATGAATCATAAGCCAACAAAGTTTTTATTAATTTGCTTGTTTTTTTTGTTTTTGAATCTTTTTACTTCATTTGATGGTCTATAAATTTGTAAAATATCTGTGGTATCAAAGAATGACTCACAGATTTGTGATCTTCAATTAACAATTTCGAGAAATTTTGAAAAATATCAAAAGGAAAATAATGCGCATGGAGTATTTTGAAAAATGTTGGCATATTTGAAAAAAAAGGCTTATTCTGCCGTAAATATTTATTTGTGAATTCTAAGTGTATAATCTAGTAAAACATATTAATTATTCTCATTTTGTATACAGGGTTCCCACCTATATCCGTTACACCCCCCTTAACTTCTAAGCGGTGACAGCTTAGGCCATAAAGTTGCTGTCTAGGTATAGTAAAAAAGCTATGCGCTACTCGATGAGACAACTTACAATGCCGTCTATCGGCAAATTTTGGAATGAGCGTTTTTATCTCAAGAACGGTACGAGATACGGGAAAAAAGTCAATTACAAAATTGTTCAGCATCATCAATTTAGTAAGAAAAGGTACCTTGCGCACATTAATACTTAAAACAGAATGTAGAAAATGAACATTTGTTTGGTCACGATTTCGAAAATTGTCCTGTCATAAAGAATGGAAGAAAGAAACTGAGAAACTTCCCTATCTCCAGGATCATTTATTTATGTTGCTGAAAATGCTCTCCATTAGCCACTCTACACATCTACACTCTGGACTGGATTTCTCGCTGCACGTTGGTGCAACATCCACTCTTTATGACATGACAATTTTAACGGACATGACAATTTTAACGGGGGTGTAATGGATATAGGTGGACCCCATATAGACATAAAAATTGAAAATTAAAAAAAAAGGGTTGAATGTCCCTTGTCCCCATATTATTATTGATGATTATAGTTATTGATCATTTAAATCAATGTTGTGCAAAAGAAGGACAAATGTAGAACATTAAAGCAATTTAGTTGGTTGGCTCTAAAACTCTAATAATGTGTAACCAGCCGGAAACCCATGTCTCAGTATATTACACAAATTAAAGCGTCTATGTACATAGAAAACAGAATATAAAAGCAGACATTATAAAGTCATTGAGATTGATAGTTATTCATAACTTTGTTTCCATGAAAAAAAAGTGTTTAAAAATGCTGTACATCGAAACGGTCTACTTGACTCTGACCCTTTCATAATTGTAAGACTCTGAGAAATCATTTGTCGGTGTCACAGATATCTAAATTTTAGAGTACGTAGAAAAGCAGTAGAGAAAATTCTACAGTTTGAGATCATTGATAACGACAGTTTTCAATAATATAAGCTGATTTTGTACTCCCTCCCCCCTACACTGTATTCGAAACCGAGCAAGGTATGTATGTATGTATACATTGTTTCCCTTATAGGGAGGGACGTCAATGTCCTCAGAGAATCGAGTGCTGCATCGGAAAAAAAAGTTGACTCCATGCATAAATTCAGAGCGATAAAAGAAACTTCCTGACATATCGCCTCCAGTTGAATGTACATATCGATTTGAATCCAATTATATGTGAAAATTGAACTGACTGTAAACCAAAATTGCAAAGCTAGATATTGTTCAGCTGAAATCATGTAAGATTCTTATCATGTAAGATTCTTTATTCATTGAATTAAAATACTAGTCACATTAACCTTTGTAGATTTGATTACCGTCGAGCTTTCCGTAAGCTTAGAATCTTCTTTTGACTTTGAAAGGAATGAATGTATATAAAGTTTCAGGGATAGGCCTGTAACATCTGCGATGTCGGTATGGAATGCGATATTTTCTAAACAAATATGGAAAACGTTATGCTGAAACTTACAGTGCCTCTACATATACTTTAATTAATCCGTGATGTTTCAGTTTAGATACGGTAGAAATGGGTTCCCCTCCAAAAAAGCTGTAAACATCGATATTTTGCTCTTTCAAAATTGGCCAGTTTAGAGAAGAGCATCTTTTATTCAGTAATTATCATTTCACAAAGTTATAGCAGTCAACAGACTTCAATTAAAATAGCCTGAATTCGTATGACATGTATGTATCAGTACTTACTCAATTATTAATCACAAATATTAATCGACATAAATTATTCTTCAAATCGATTATTAATTTTCCAGTGAAATTCCGTCATTTGTTATATTATTATAATTTTATTTTTTACACTTCTGCATCGCTGATAATAACCATCTGCATTTGACAGATTCAAATATAATTTAATACCAGTGAAAACCAACCAAAAATTCTGTAAGCCAATGTCATGAAATCTATCCCGTCTTTGGTCAGTGTGTATAATTTACTCAAATAATTCAATTTCCCTCTTTCACAATAAATCGGTGATAATATTTAGATTACGAATCTTTGTACCGGCGTGGTACATAAATGTAGCGATTCATATTATAAAACCGAATAATACTAAACTCTGTTTGAATTTAATTCAACACAACAAAACTAACCCTCAAACGACGCCATATTTTTAAAATACGGTCACTTTAATATACGAGTAAACAAAAAAAGAATTTAACAAAATTCGTTATCATCTAGAAAAAGTCATCGAGATCAATATACTTTAAATTTATTTTCAAGTATATTCATCATTAAATTTAAAACACCTGGACAAAACATAATCAATTTCAAATGCTGCCACCTGCCAGCTGAGAAAAGACTCATTTAATAACAACAGAACTAGTTGCAGAAAGCATTTATTAACTTATCATTAGTACATATATTAACCAACTTCTCAAATTTACTTCTGGAGGTGCGGAGTCACGTGTTCCGGTCTCGTCACTTGACTCGGTTCAAAATTACGGGACCGATCATTTAGCCAAGTCGGACTCCAACCCTTGTGGTGGTGCTAAATGAAAACAGGAGCCGTTCCTTTTAGCCCAACCCCAACGAGGGGTCATTAGCAACAACAACATATATTAAACTCCAAATCGAAATATGAATCTCTGTTTTTTTCGGGAAAAATGATTCCCTTCCACATTTAAAAAAATTTATTATATATATATATATATATATATATATATATATATATATATATATATATACATATACAGGGTGTCCATAATTAAACTTCCCTACTTTAAAATTGTCTACAGTCGAAACTATTGTTCAGAAAGTCATGAAATTTTGTGTAGGACATATTGAAGGGATGGGAATTTGTTTGAGCGAATGAAAAATTATTTCAAACTTTCACCACCAGAGGGCGTTTTTTGATGACTTACACATTTAGCCAACATTTACTATAGTTAAAAAATTATTACAACAAGACATGTTCAACATGACGGCCATCATTTTCAGCTACCATTTGAAATCGTAAGATAGCATGTTGTACAGTTGACCGTAGTGTTGAGAGCAGAAATGCTGAGAACATGTCGTGAAATGCTGTCTTTCATATCATGTATAGTTCTTGGTTTATCAAGTCTAACTAGATGTTTCACATGCCCCCAAAGCCAAAAGTCGCATGGGTTGAGGTCTGGGAAACGGGGAGGCCACACATTAGCAAAGTGGCGGCTGATGACACGTTCTTCTGTAAAGTGATTTTTGAGAACGTTCATAACACGAAGGCTAATGTGTGGAGGAGCTCATAAAAATTGTGAGTGAAAGGCACTGACGTGATTGCACATCCGGAACAATTTTATTCAGTAACAAGGATTCATATCGCTCCCCGGTGACCGAGCATGTTACTGGACCTCTAGGACTTAATTCGTCGAAGAAATACGGACCGAGAATAAAAAATGTAGAAAATCACCCTCCACACGGTTACTTTCGGTGAACGCTTCGGAACATTTAAGATAAAACGCTGATTTTCTGGCTCCCAAATTCGTCAGTTGTGAGTATTCACCGGACCGACCAAATAAAAGTGTGCTTCGTCTGTCCAGAGGATATTCCAAGGACATTCTGGATCAACCTCAAAGCGAGCAAGAAACTGAAGTGAGAACCGCTGTCGAGTCTCGAAATCATTTGTAAGCAACCTCTGCACAAATTGAAGCTTGTACGGATAATACCGAAGGATATTCCGCATGACCTTCTGGACGGTTGAACGGTGCAGATCCAATGTTTCTGCCACACGACGGACACTGGTACTAGCCTCTTATTTAATTTTTTTATTCGCTCAACCAAATGCTCATCCCTTCAATACTCTCTACACAAAATTTCATAACTTTCTGAACAATAGTTTCAACTGTAGACAACTTTAAAGTAGGGAAGTTTAATTATGGACACACTACTGTTGTTTCCCTGTTATACATACACTGTTGTTGTTTCCAACGGGGCAGACACTTTATCTTTAACGACATTCGCCTATCCCCACCGTCAATTAGTTGTCTTCTTTAATATGGGAGCACCATATAGGTAGGCCATCATAGCCCTCCTTATCCCAACCTTGGCCTCGGACAAGCGGCAATCGAACCCACAGTGTGGTGAAGCCACTCAAAGTACACCCGTGGGCCAAACCACTGATCCAGGGTGATTTTTATTAAACTGACACTACTTAAAGCCATTTGTAGCACGATCTATCAACCAGAATTCCACCAAAATTGATAGAGGCACTAAAGACGACATGGGAAAGAGTTTGCGTGAAAAAAATAGTTCCATAGGCTGCCGATAGGGGAAGATATGGCGCTGTTGTCGGCGCAACCGATAATTTGCACAAAACACAAGTAAAAAAACAAAATGCAAATTCACGACTACGTAGTCGATAGCAGCGCCAGTATTTCGGGTTATAAAGATAAGGGGTGAATACCGAAAAAGTTGTAGCATGCAGACAATTGAATAACAAAAATTTTCAATTGGACAGCACTTTATGCAGCAAATCCATTTATCCCTCCTTCAATGTGACCACCATCCTGCTGGACGAGACATTGCATCCTGAACACTGCGTTCTTAACGGCCGAGCGTCACTAGGTATGTTCATCATAGTCTGGGATATGTTAACCTTAAGGGCAGCCAAGTTAGAGACTCCACCTAGATATACCTTGGACTTTAAAGTGACCATACGTCCCGTTTTTAGGTAGCCTGTCCCCTTGTACCAAATAACAGCTTCGGGACGCCGAAATGTCCCATTTTCACAAAGAGAGCAACCCACTGTAACAATTTAAGAAAAGGGCTCTAAAAATCTAAAAATCATCCGACGGCAGCGCCTAGTGGCGCAGCGATGACGGCAGGCTAATTACTCTCACACATTGTAAGTAGTCCGCTCGCTCCTTGTTGAAACTTGAAATTTAACACTCTCTCATTATGTAAGTACTTTTGTTTTGATAGAGAAGAGTAAGCGAGACTTGGATGAGCTATGGATCTCCACTTGTCGAATCCCAGAATATAAGATTATAAGATCTATTATCCGTTTTTGATGTCCGTAGCATAGAAATAAATGTAATTTAGTGTAGACTGTGCTGCGTCATTTACAACCCTGGATCGGACAGTAGAATTGCCATACTCTTCGGTTGCGAGTACACATGCCCAGGCCTGACGTACAAGGCAGAACGCGCATCTTTCTAACAGTTAATTATTCTTTTTTTATCAACGTGTGTTGTTGTAGTTAATTTAAATTTCTTGTATATGAACTCTTCATTTTAACAGTGCCGAAACGCAACTGTAGTTCTAATCTACAAACTAAATACCCGTTTACAAAGCAAAGAAGTACTCCATCTGACGTGAGATGTGAAAAGTGTCGTACAGAATTTAACGTAGTCCATGCAGGTGCCAGTGATATTATCCAGCATTTAAGATCAGAAAAACATAAAAATTCCGATCTTGCTGCCGCTACAAGCGCTTCGCTGACAAATGTTGCTGATTAATGTTTTTTTTTAAGAAAACGGCTTCACCAACTTCGAAAGATCTGGAAATTGCTGCGGCGGAAGGCATCTGGACATATCACACGGTGCAAGGGAACCACAGTTTTCGCTCTAACGATTATGCTTCTAAGTTAATTCAAACACGTTTTGAAGAGAAATTTAGATGTGCCCGGACGAAAACAAGAAGCTATTGTTGTAAATGTGTTAACGCCAATAGTAATAGGTGAATTAAAAGAATTAACAAACATCCTGTCCGATCATCTACACCCATTCATTTACATTGTGCACTCCGACGGATTTGGACAATTCCAGCAGGACAATGCTGGAATGCCCCTACGTCGAGAATTGCTACCGAGTGGCTCCAGGATCACTCTTTTGATTTTAGACAATTCCATTATCCACCTAAATCCCCATACATGAGCATTATTGAGCATATCTGGGAGTCTTGCAACGTGCTGTTCAGAAGAGATCTCCACCTGTCGCACTCCTATGGATTTGTGGAAGGGATGCGACATCGATAATAAAACATCGATGTTTTGAAACATCGATATTCAATATTAAAACATCGATGTTTTAGAACATCTATATTTTAAAGCTGGTTTAGTAACCTCTAACATTAATGTTACTTCGGTTAGTCGTGGGGCGGGGGGTGATTTAATTTTACTCTCTGATTGGGCTGACACAAATGACAAAAACTTGGTTGCTTTTGCCTTGGGCTACATTGATGACTCAAAATTCTCGTTCTAAATATCGCCATGTTTTGCCTTCAAATGTCCAGATAAATTCGTGGTATTGTCAGAAGTTTTGAGGGACTGAAGGCAAATATTACATTTCGCCAATTTGTCAGAGGTTTTGCAAAAATATTTCCAAACGGTACTACTTTTGGGAGGCATCTTACGAATAATATTAACGTCAACTTATATAAAACCAGAAAAAAACAAAATCTTAAATGGCTGCTCTCGTGTATATACTATTTATAAAATAAAACCCCGTTGAAGGTTCTGGAGTGTCAGGAACATCCCAAGAGCTCTGATTGGTTCATTGGTTGTTGATTGGCATTTTTCTGTTTGCTAAGGAATCGTTCCCCATTTTGTATTCGTCCTTTTCAGAATTAAGTCTTACATTCACTAGGTGTGAAAATTATGCTATGTGGTAATTTATTTTATTATGGTACTTTTTCATTAAAAATAAAACATCGAGACAACGTAAAACATCGAGAGCAAAACATCGATGCTAAAAAAATACCGGCTTCAATAAATCGATGTTTAGAACATCGATGTTTTTATGAAAACATCGACATCGATGCCGCATCCCTAATTTCTGGACTGCCCTGCAGGATTCATCGTGTGAATTGCCCCCAGGATGCCCTCAGACATTAGTCGAGTCCATGCCATGCCGTGTTCCGGCACTTCTGCGTGCTCGCGTGGGCCCTACACGATAATAGGCAGGTGTATAAATTTTTTTTTTTTTTGGGGGGGGGAGGGGCTTTTCAGTGTGCGTTTGCATGAATTTAATTGATATTCAGGTTTCTCAAACTTTTAATTATCTATATAATACAAAGACTACGGTTTAAGTATATTTCAGTAAAGATGGACCAAAACAACGAAATATTTGTTAGAATACGTAATTCGTGAAATGAATAGAGGTAAAATGAAACAAACGTCTTTGGAAATAGGCTGTGGTTGTTAACAGTAACTATTTGCATTTGTATAACTATATTTCACGGTGCATTCATCATGTAGAACCATCATGACCGAAGATAGGGTAATTTTTTACGTTCACTGCATCCCATAATAGATATACATTTTTTTCTTTTGAAAATCTTTGCGAGGGTCGAATTCACAATATGAGATTCCATTACTTCACAGAGATAGTGTAGTGGACAGTATGTTGGTTTAGAAGTCCGGTTCGTACCTTCGATCCCCACCCTTGGCAGACTGTTGTTATGGTCGCATTAGACCAGGGATGGGCAGACTTTTCCAGGGTACGGGCTACTTCTAATTTTTTCAAGGTGTTGCGGTCCACCCATTGACGTAGGTGCGGTCAGCTAAAAAAACTGTCTACAATATTTATTAAAACTTAATAATAAAAACGGAATATGTACTTACCTACATAACTAAAAGAAAAAATTACTCTTTTAAAACCGCGTTTAAAGCAAATCTCGTCGGTGTTCCATAAATATGTTTCTTTTAGTATGCGCGTCTTAGGTCTTAGTAAAGGCGGTCACCCCAAAACGTCTTGGTGGTCCACCAGTCGATCGCGATCGACTTAATGCCCACCCCTGCATTTGACCGTTGGAAGTAAAGGTGGAAGAGAAAACGAGAATGTGTAGAACGAATATTCAATGTGGGAAAAATATTCAGTGTCATCGGAAAAAATAGATAGCGTGCCAGTATGACTTCCTGACGACAAATAGACAGCGTGAGAGTATGCCTTTGTGACTTTCAGGTTAAAATCAAGAATCTTGTGTGTTGGCTACTGAATAAGGTCGTTGACATAGGAAAATATCTAAAATTTAAAGTTAAAAAGTGTATAACCATTTTTTTAGTAAAAAATAATTCATTAAGTGTTATTCTCTTACTTTTATTGCATTGTCAACAATTCTTTAAGAACCTTAACTGTGGAGACTAGTTTTGTAAAATTTAAGCTTCAAAAAATCTCCTTTGAAGTGTTTGTCATAAAGGTAGAATCCATGTATTACTATGAAATTTGGGGAGTTAAAGTTAATTTTCCTTAAAACAGTTGAGTCCCTTAGTTTCAAATTCATATTTTTTTAAGATTGTTTCGATTGCAAGCAACTCAAGAAATTTTCTGTTTTCATATCTAACATTTATGACCTAAATTTTCTTAGTGCAGTTTTAAAATAAAATCCTCATTTCGAAATATATCCTCTGGATTAAATCTTTATATTAATTTCAAGCCTTTATAAGATCATAATAATTAGTATTGCAGCAGGTGTCGAGTTATATTGTCTGATATGATACGCAACTTAAGCTGTGAAAACAAAGAAAATATATCTTTATGAAACGAAGGCATTACTATTATCTATATATATATATAAAACAGTTCCGTAACTGACTCACTGACTGACTGACTGACATACAACGCTCAGAACAAACCGCTGAACCTAAAGGGCTGACATTTTGCATAGCGATTCTTCTTATAGTGTAGGGGTGCACTAAAAAAGATTTTTGAAAAATTCTTCTTAGATTTTTTAAAATTAAATTTTGAAGCTGTTTTAGTAACTTTTTTGAGTTTCCATTTAAAATAATAACTTCAGGGTTATAAAATTTGTATCACGAGAAAGATTATAAAAATCCCTTTAAAATGAAATCTTTTTCGAATCTTTACCTCCATTTTCTGATTTTTGGTGAATTTTTGAAGATTCATTTTTAGAATTTAATTTATTAAATGCTGATCACATGATTTCTTTTTCTGGTACTTTAAATAAATTTATCGTCACGTGCATAACAACTAAATAGACAAAAATATTATGTTTTTCCTTTCTACTGCAGCAGACGATTGGAAAAAATATCCATAAAAAAAATTAAAATACAGTAAAAGATATGTTCCTCAAACTGTACTATATTAACTGCACTATATTCTTTAGTATGTCCTGTTACATTTAATTTGACTATTTTCTTCTACATTATTTTGTCTATAAAAATACCCCTTATGATTTTTTTATAAATATATATAGATTTTTTTGCATCAATTGTATACCTTGATTGTCGTATTTATTATATATATATATATATATATATATATATATATATATATATATATATATATATATATATATATATATATATACCGGGTGCGTCATAAATTCGTACAAAGTTCAAAAATTCGTAATAAAAGTAATAATGCTCGGAAAAATTTTCTGTTTGCGCGAATAGGATCAGAGGGACATTGGATTTTTTTTCCATGTACAAAAAAAAAAAAGTTTCCAAATGTAACCGACAGAGGGCGCTTTTGCGTGACCACGTTAAGCCTGCATTGCAGGAAAGACATGCGTTACCTATTGTCAACTTCATGCAGGATGGTGCCCCGCCCCCCATTTCACGTGATATCCTGTTGGAATCTGTCACTGAAGACCGAGTTCTATAAGTCGCGGTTGTAAGGTTCAGTGGCCCTCACGATCACCAGACTTGACCCCGGCAAATTTTTAGTTGGGGGGATACTTAATGTCTCATGTGTACCGGGGCTCCCCAATCACTTTGGTGGAACTGAAAAATGTCCTTCTACAGATGGTCGCTGCCATCGATGCTAGAATCCGCTGTAATGGGCTTAGTGACGCGCCTCACTTGCCTATTATCTTGTGCTGGTGGTAATGTTGAACATCTGTTACTTTAAAATAAATGCACAGTCTCATGTTATTCTGATTTGCTTGAGCTTGCCTGATTTGCATAAAACGTCTCAGTATGACGCGTGAGCGCCCTCTTTCGGTTACTTTTGGAAACTTTTTTTTTTTACATGGAAAAAATTCCAATGTCCCTCTGATCTTATTGACGCAAACAGAAAAATTTTCCGAGCATTACTTCTTTTATTATGAATTTTTAAACTTTGCACGAAGTTATGACGCACCCGGTATATATATATATATATATATATATATATATATATATATATATATTTACTTATTTATTTATTTATTTATTAATTTTTTGACATTAATTGCATACATTGACCGTTGTATTTAATTTGAAGGTACTACTTAGCGAAGTGCGGGTTTTTAGCTAGTATCTGATAAATTTTACGAGGTTTCTTAGTAATTAATTCACTCGTGCGTTTCGAAGGTTCGCAGAAATCAGTCGATCCGACATTTCGTATGGAATTAAGCCTCTGCTCAACTCAAAAGTTAAGGCTTTGGGAAGGGATTTGCAAAGAAAATTTTCAAGATTAACATTGTTAATTTCGAAAATGCCTTAATTAGTAGGATTTGTCGGAGGAAAGCTTTCGGAGAAGCAGCGAGGATTATCTCGTGTTCATCAGAGGCAGTGTTCTCTTCTGGGATGTCGCAGGTAATTTGCATCAGATTCGGAGTGTCTCCTACACACGTTGAGGCTATTTCCATCACAGGTTATTGTTTCATGTATACCAAATTTGCCCTGAAGCGAGAAGGCATAAATTATTGATCACGCATTTAATGTTGCTTCATCCGAAGCCGTGAGGGATTTATGTTGCTCATGCAACAAGTTGGGTCGCTGATTTTCTATTAGAAATGCCATTAGACAGTGGCTTAAAAGAGTTTTGTCTACTAAATTGCTCAAATATGTACTACTAGCTGCAAACTCGTACTTCGCTACGGATGTCATTCAAATTAAATACAACTATCAGTGTATGCAATTAATGCCAAAAATATATTATAATAAATAGAACGATCAATGTATGCAATTGATGTAAAAAAAACGAAAAAATATATTTATAAAAAATCGTAACGGATATTTTTATAGACAAAATAAGGTAGAAGAAAATATTCAAATTTAATCTAATAGAACATACTGAAGAATATAGTACAGTTAATATAGTACAGTATGATGAACATATCTTTTACTGCATTTTAATATTTTTTTGGATAATGTCCAATCGGCTGCCATATTAGCATGAAACAAAGTTGTCTATTTCGTTGTTATGCACGTGACGATAAATTAATTTAAAGTACCAGAAAAAGAAATCACGTGATCAGCATTAATAAATTAAATTCTAAAAATGAATCTTTAAAAATTCGCCAAAAATCGGAAAATGGAGGTAGAGATTCAAAAAAGATTTCATTTTAAAGGAATTTTTAGGATCTTTCTCGTGATATAAATTTTATAACCCTCAAATTATTATGTTAAATGCAAACTTAAAAAAAGTTACTAAAACAGCTTAAAAATTTAATTTAAAAAAAATAAGAAGAATTTTAAAAAAATCTTTCTTAGTACACCACTACACTGTAAGAAGAATCGCAATGCAAAATGTCAGCCCTTTAGGTCCAGTGGTTTGGTACGTCGTTGTCTGTCAGTCAGTCACTTACGGAACTCTTTTATATATATAGATTACACACAGAATATATTTGCAAAGGACCGTTAGGGAAAAAATATACCTGAAAGGATTTATTTTTACATAATGATTGTTTCGGTTTCCAGTGATGTAAATGACGTTTTTCTTCACAATTTAATGCTCTTTAATTTTTGTATTCAAATTTTTTACATAAAATCAATATTTCTCAAATTACTTGCAAAAAAAGAAAAAAGTGTACACATTTTCCAAGATGGCGGCGAAAGCTCAAGTCTGATCGGTGGGGACTTTTAGTATGTTCATTAGCATGCCTAAAGAAACATCTCCACCAATTTTGAAAACTTTCATATTATTTTTAGCCATTCGTCAAAATCAGGTCTATTTTGACTGGTGTAGTATGCATCTGTACCAGTTGGACACTCGGTGCATTTAAAAGAACGCTATGGAAACCTGGCTCTCGTCCTCAACAAAATAAAATATGCGACCACGGTTGGACCATTTTCGGTTATTTGAAAGTTATCTCCATGCTTCTTTGTCAACAAGGCGGGTATACAAAAGTACTATGTTTCATTTGTGAGTGGGACAGCCGTGATAAGACTCAACATTGGGTCAAAAAAGAATAGCCGAAAAGACAAAATCTTGAACCAGGCACCAAGAATGTGATTCTGGACAGCTTGTTAATCCAAAAAAAGTATTGTTACCCCCTCCTGCATATAAAATTAGGTGTAATGAAGCAGTTTGTCAAGGCTATTCCAAAAGATGGCAATTGTTTCAAATACCTGCGCAAAAAGTTTCCAGGTTTATCCGAAGCCAAGTTGAAAGAGGGAGTCTTTGTTGGTGCAGATATCCGCAAGATTATGAAGAATAAAGAATTTGATACTAGCATGAGAAAAAAATAAAAGATGCTTGGATGCCTTCAAAGATGTCGTCAGTAAATTTCTGGGCAATTTCAAGGATCCTGACTATAAATAAATTGTTATGAACAGGGTGAAAGGTTCCAGCAAGACATCAAAGATATGGAGAGCAAATATCAAGGAAGATGGGACAAGAACATGCTCGCCAACTACTATTGGATGTTAACACGAGATAGGTGTCGTGTTGCTACATCCAGTTTTTAAGTCAATTGGGCTCGTATCGTAAATTTATTTGGGTTAGTACAATGTATTTATTTTTCTTAGGATTTATTTGGGTGCGTTGTGTTTAATATTTATTTTCTTGAATCCAACCCAAAGCTCTGAATGTCGAACTTAGCAACCGAACAAAACTAAATAATATTCTCAGTCTTAGATTATGTAAATTAACATCAACAACTTTCAATCTAGACGGACTAAAAAGTTTAACATAAGAAAATTTAGTTTATTTACATACTTAATATTTACATGTAACAAAAGAATCTTTCATTTTCCGAAATCAATGCCCAATAATAATTTTCATCTTTCACAACTTATATTTTATAATTACTTTGCTAAGGTTAGGGAGCGTCCCCAGCGCAACAACAAAATAACTTTACTATTCGTTCAACACTAAACCTTTTCACTAAAAAAAACTCCTTGATCACGAAAAACTCAATTCACTTAGCCTGAATCGGAACTGAACAAATCAAAATCATTTATTTAACACTCACCCAATTATTCTTCATAAATTCAAGGTGCTCTCTTGGCCTTCTCACCTCGCCTACGGTCATGGATCACGTTGTTACTCCGGGCAGGGGGCTAACTTTATTTCTGTCACGGTGAATTACCACTTCTTCTCTGTCGATATATTGTAGCTGGGCTCTCCTTGGCGCTTATCTTCACTATATTTGCTCGGGCGCTGGGTATCTCTTCACGTCGTGAAACGGGATGGTGGAGCACTTCTCGTCGTTTAACTTTTCGGCTGTGGCACGGGAGCTGAGTCTCTTGGTCTGGGCTGCAATCTGGATGCGGACCTCTCTAGTTCACCTGGTCAACGCAGTCTCGCAGTTGCCGTCACAGGTTTATGTTGAACCCTCAAGTCCACTTAAGGTATATCTATTTAAGTCGTGCTGGAGATGGGGACCTACAGCCTCCCCGATCAAGACTCTCTCTCTCTCTCTCTCTCTTTTTCAAACTCTCCAATATATTATTTTAATCCCCTTTCATACTTATGACTCCACCTTCTCATAAACTTCCATCAGCCAATCCGGCCACCGTAAACTTTTCATTTGCTGTACTCCCTCTCTCACCTTCTCATTGGCTTCTTAACTCAAAAACGTTACGCCCTCACTGCCTGCCCCTGCGGCCACCTGGTTTTCAAAATGACCATTTTACGAACCGTACTGCCATAAATCTAACAATAAAAGGCTTTTGTAAATATAACGTCATCGTTTGGTTTCGTCACCTTATCTGTGTCTCCATCTCAGACCTTCCCATCTTCAAAACTCATAAAACTGTCTTGCAACAGGCTACGTCCTAAATTACTCCACTCAACTCTATAATTATCTGTCGGCGCTAAATTTGATTCCGACTTTTATCGCAAACATGTAATAAAGCCAGCTTTTTATTTAAAAGCGCTTTACTACAATAGGCCTGAGACTGAACATAAAAGAATAACGTCAAAAAGAAGTTTCAAAGGAAAAAGAGTACGTACTTAAATATAACCCTTTTTTTGTTTGTTTTGTTTTTATGCTCAGTTTAAAATTTGTTTCCAACTTTCATGTACACATACATAATATTTGCTCCTCTTGGTCCATTGTCTATTTCATCTAAATTACCTTAATAAAAAAACATTAAAATAGTATGTTGATGATGTTCTTCTAGAAATTGCACCATAATTTGATGTAAAAAGTTTAACTCAAGGGAACTTTTTGTTTTTCTCTCGATCAGAGGCGGCTCTTGCGATCTGGCAACAATGGTTTTCATCTATTTAAACCTATAAAAAATAATCGATTGCTGAAAAATCAACTTGTCTCACCAAGAATCGGTTATTTTATATAGATTTAAATGGATAAAACCCACTGTTGTCGGATAGTACATGCAAAATTGTTCGACAGAATTCCTTATCAAATAGGATTTTAGCAAAAATATCGATTCGATTTTACAAAATATTCTTACCTGATGGGAAAAAATGGAGGTCATTTTCGAAATCAGCACACCAAATAACATAAAACTCAATGAAAACTTCTCTTGTATTTTTCAAAAACTTCAATTTTGCAGGCCTGTGTAATTAGCGGGATGGGGAAAGAAAGAGTCAACAGATGGCTATATAACCATTGTCTATATCTCAGGTTAAGAGCGCAATCTTGAGTGCAACCAGCGCAAGATATTACGTCGACAAAAGTACAGGCGGGAAGTGACTCTGAGTCACCGATCATGGGATGTTGGCTAACTCCCACCTAAGTGTAACGCGCTAAAAAGTACTAAAAGAGACCGAGATACTCGATTAGATAGTGCGGCCATGAAAAAAGTTGCTCCGAAAATGAAGTAGCGATTCGCCATGTTTAAAGTACTGAGATGTGGATAGTGTTTTCTGAGTTTATTTGAATAAAGGATTTGTGCCAAAGAAATGTACTGTTTCCTCGGCCACCACATTTTCAGCAGCAGTCAAGAAGACGAATGGTAGATTTCTCAGGACTGCAAGCAACATAGTTTCATCGAATAATTGATGCGGTTCATGAACCGTTTTACCCCCCCCCCCCCACACACACACACACGTATATATATATATATATATATATATATATATATATATATATATATATATATATATATATATGTGTGTGTGTGTGTGTGTGTGTGGGTGTGGGTGTGTGTGTGTGTGACGCTTAACACATTTTTAGAATTGAAGACAGCCGTTTCACACAAAAAAAGAAAAGAAGACAGTTTTCGATATTTATTATAATTTCATACGTCCCAGAGCTAGTTCTAATTATTATTTACCGATTTACGACTATATCATTGAACCACTGCATCGTTAATGTTTTCCGGAGAGTCGCAGCAAACCTCCGTCATGTACGAAATTCCCCAAGCGTCTGCCAACTAACTTAGTTTCTTTGTTATTATCCCGCTCAAACTTTCTGCTGAGTCAGATCGAATGTTCTCTAACTTTCTGTGTTATATAACGTTAACCCCTTCATCTGAATAATCTCCCATTAAAAACCCGACAGTCAGGTGGTGACCTCTATTGGTAACTTTTGCTATTAAAACCCCCGTTTCCTTTTTTCGGCGATATTTTGTGAATTAATAATATTTAACTGCCAATTCCTATTTTTTTTAAACAAAACCTCCGTTTAAGGTCCCCCAAAGTTAAGACATTACACACACACACACACACACACACACACACACACACACACACACACATATATATACAGATGGAGTACAAAATAATACGAACACCTGTGAAAAAGTACGACGTATTTCACACCTGCAGTACAGCCGCGCCACTTGCAACAGAAGTCTGCCACCTAGTGAGCGTGAAGAGGAAGGTATCAGTCTCTCAACAGCAGTCACCTACGTTGCATGCTTCTATCGAACTGTCTGTGATAAGTTGAAATGTCAGACCTGTCAGAGTTCCAAAGAGGAGTGATAGTTGGAGCGCGTTTAAGTGAAGCATCGGTTACGGAAACAGCAAACCTTTTGGGGTTTGCAAGGAGTACGGTATAAGCCGTTATGACAGCGTACATGAAAGAGGGTAAGACGACGTCTTCAAAGCACAACAGTGGCCGAAAGTCCAAGCTTGCTGATAGGGATAGACGGGTCTTGAAGCCCATAGTAGACCGAAAGCACAAGAAATGGTTATCCGAGATAACATCCGAAATGAACAGTCATCTCCAGGACCCCGTTTCAACAAAAACTGTCAAAAGGGAACTTCATGCTGTGAACATTTATGGCAGAGTGGCAATTCGTAAACCCTTGGTGACAGTAACTAATGCTTTCAAGCGACGCCAATGGTGCAGAGATCACAAAGGCTGGTCCCCACAGCATTGGAAAAGGTAATATGGTCCGATGAATCGTCATTCACCCTATTTCAGACGACCGGGCGCGTTTATGTCTGGAGAACGCCCAAAGAAGCGTTTCATCCTGAATGCCTCTTGCCGACTGTGAAGCATGGGGGTGGCTCCATTATGGTATGGGGTGCGATGTCTTGGCGCGGTCTTGGGCCACTTGTTATTATGCATGGGAGGATCAAATTCAATCACTATCTAAGCGTTCTTGGGGATCATGTCCATCCTTTTGTCCAGACTGTATTCCCTGGAGAGCTACCGCTTTTTCCAGACAACAACGCCCCTATCCACACTGCTAGGTGTGTTCAAGAATGGTTCGAAGAGTATGACGATGCAGTTGAACATCTCGGCTGGCCCCCTCAGTGTCCGGACTTGAATATTATTGAACATTTATGGCAATATTTGGAGTCCAAACTTCGTTCCCGATTTCCACCTCCATCCGGACTTTCGGAATTAAAGACCGCTCTGCAGGAGGAATAGCTTGATATTCTTTTAAATATTGTCCATGACCTTTATGCATCTATCCCAAGTCGCATTAAATCTGTACTTCAGTCAAAGGGTGGTCCAACCTCCTATTAATAAAGATTTTCCATTATTTCACAGGTGTTCGTATTATTTTGTCCACCATCTGTATATATATATATATATATATATATATATATATATATATATATATATAATAGAAGATGCTAAAAATGTGTAATGATTTAATGTGTAATGATGTAAATTTCTCAACATGCTGCAACCCACTTTGTTCACTACTAATGTTGCATGCCATTAATAAACTAATGACTTTTACTTATCAAAATACCTAATATCAGTAGTAGGAAATTATGTCAAATTTTCAAAGGCCCTGAACAAGGTATCTGTAGCACGATCGTGGGGAGCCGTAGCAGCCCTTCCCCTAAATTTTAGGTCTTTAATATATCATTATAATATATGCGCAATAAATAGTTCTTAAATAGTACGTTATGGTCAGACGTTCTGGGCAGAGACAGACTTCTTTTGTGTGTACGTTACTGCACAAGAGCTGTTAATCGTGAAAATATACCGTTCACTGTATATTAGAAACTCTGGGAAATCACATTTTAAATCTATTAAATATCCAGTCAATTTAATCGATGTCCCCATATAGTTTTATAATATGATCTGACCCAAGAGTCAACACATAGTTAATGGTTTAGTGTAATCAATGTATGCAATTAAAAGTACGCGAAGTTTATTTAACATAGTTGCTTCGCGCAGTTCAATCTAATGGTGCAATTATAGCGTTGTAGTGAAATTTAACCGACGTGTCAAAATACGGCTAATGGTTCAATGCAATCAATTTGTCCAATTAAAGCTATGTGGTGTGATTCAGTCACTGGGTTCAAGTATGGCTATTTTAGGTAGTTCAGTTGATGAGCCTATTAATGTAATCGAATCTATGCGTTCACAAGTAGCTATGCAGGTAATTTAACGAAGTAGTGCAAACGTTATGAAATGTTATAACTTTATTTTTTATTATCAGGCTTTTTCATCCTGAAATTTAATTTGCATAGCCTTAATCTATAATATTGTTCGTACTAGTTAAAACTGTACTAGGTGATACCCGTCAAAACATGACAGCTAGATAGTAAATAAATGTACTAATACACAAATTATATTCAACACATCATTGCCAAATGTTGAAAATCATAAGAATTCGCAGAAACAAATTAATGTGTTTAAGCGGCATCGTGTTTAGTGAGAATCTAAAGCCAGATTTAAAAATGTTACTGAGCATGCGCGGAAAGCAATTTTTTTTTTTAAATTGTAAATTATCGCTAATTAAACAGCATGAAATAAGCAATTTCCATGAGGTTTAATTTTATATTTCACAAACATAATTATCATAAAAATGAAAATGGCATAGAGATCTAGAAAGACTCCTCTAAATAAATGTGTTTATGATTAAAACATGTCACTGAGCATGCGCAGAAACAGTGAGTTTCTAAAGACAGATTTAAAAATACCACTGAGCATGCGCAGAAATCAATTTTTAATTGTAAATTATCGCTCATTAATAGAAATTACGGTTACAAAAACCAAATTTGACAAATCTACAGATTACAATCTTCCGTTTAAGACCAAAATGAAGTCAATGGATGCAGTAGTTTTCTCTCACGGACTGTCCAAAAATTCGGCTTAGCAACTTAAATATATAGATTGTTAGATAAACAATGGTTTGGGTTAAAATTATCTGAGGCTTACATTGCTATATATATATAAACTTTTAAATGACTTTTATTCTAGATAAATTTCCCTTTCATTCACCTCCTGCGGTTTCCGAGATTAATTAATACATTCTGGATTATTAATAACCCTGCGTAGAAAGGAGGCGCTGGCATAAGTTTCCCCTCCTAGATGTAGTTCATTAACAAGGGGTCGTTAAGAATGTCCCGTCACCTCGTTCTCGCCATCTTTCAAACATTCGAATCGAAAAAGAACCCTCTGTGCAGGGAATTTTGAGTAACAGAGCGATGACAGTTGAAAATCTATCTTTTGTTTCTCGTATGTGGCTGAAGCGTTGCGAAAGATTCCCGTCTTGGTAAACGCTTATTTAGTTATGCGCTCAAACGACGTTTCATCCCAGTTATAAATTTGTTCTTATGAATAACTAGACTGCAATAATGTCTATCATCAAGTATTGATGTTTATTATCGGGACAAATTAGTAGTGTATAGTGTGTGTTAGACCGCAAGGTCGTTGAACCGCACTAGGGTTGCCAAGCATTGGCTTGGCGATCGCTGTGTAGGCGCTGTTTTTAGTAGTCAGCGTCTGTCTGCCGAGTTAGCTAGTTAGTCGGGACCTGAGCTCTAGCAAGACTCGGTTGCTCCCATATTCTAAATGTTCTACTATGTTCTAATAGGTTTTTTAATAAAACCCTTATTGCTATTATTACATAATATGTTCATTTCGAAAATACAGTTACACATCGACTATAGAAAGTTTCTCATAGACAGTTTCCTACTAGTTTGCACGACCACACATATACAGTGTGTAGGTTTGGAAGGTTTACAGAACTACAGAGTGGTTCAGTCGGGTCTTTTACCAACCAAAAAGCAATATAATGGTGAAAGAGAAAACATTTGAAGCTCGAACTTAAATACAAAATGTCTTACCTCCACAAAATCCCATCGATACCGCTCACTATATCTGACATCACCGGTGTTAACTGAAGACGAAATACATGGTGAGACAGAACTTTTCCAGACCTTACATGGAAAGAACGAAATGAGCTTTTATCCCCGCAAAGTAAGTTAGTTTTTAGAAGCAGTAACTAACTATAAAATTATGTGCGGACCTAAGTGAAGACGAACTAATCAAGTGCATGATATACACTGCTGGACATCCAAAATGCAACACCAAGAAGGACAAGGGATATCAAAGCCAAATTTATTCCAGAGATTAAAGATAGTATCAATGATAATTGATTGGGAATACAGCCTTCTTTGAAGTGATGAAGACGTAGCCAAAGATCATCTGTCGCACCCGCGGGTGCAACATACCGGGCTAGGAAAGTCCAATCACTGGCCAGACATGTTCGATGGGCGATAGATCTGGAGGTCAGGGTAACAATGTAATCTGGTGGTCTGAGAGGAAATCTTCAACAATGCGTTCAAAGTGTGGTCGCGCATTGTCTTGTTGAAACGTGGCCGCAAGCAAGCCATGAAGATAAGGAAGGAGAACAGGCTGCAAATCCTCAGAGTTATAGCGCCGGTTGGTAAGTGTACCAGTATTGCGTACTAGAGGGGTGCGGGAGTGGAATCAAATACCACCACACACAATAACATCGGTTGTAGGACCAGTATAATGATGCATAGCACAACAGTTGAGCAGTCTCTCTTCGCGGTGTCTCCAACCTCTGATCCCACCATCGTGGTGTTGCAGGCAGAAGCGTGATTCGTCCGAAATCACAATGTCATGCCATTTGGAATTCCATCTTCGCCGTTCAGTGCACCATTGCAAACTCAAATTTCAATTTCAAAAATGTAAGGGAAGACCTACTACGTTTTGTACAAAGTGCAATGTAAAGCTTTGTGTGAAATGTTTTCCGTTATATCACACTTAACGATTGCAAATTTGCTCTATAAAAATGCAACTAAGTAAAGTTAGATTAGTAAAATAAGATTTTTCTTTTAAATCTCTTTAGTTGTTTTTAATTATTTTAATTAAACAAAAATTCGTAATTTTCTAAATATAAGATCAGAGAAAAGTTACTTGCTCCTTTACTACCAGAAGCGGCCAGCGATCTATTAATAGATCACCTGTTATCTCAACTGCTAATTACGATAAATGAATAATACTTCATAATTACTCTATCTATGATAGATAAAATGTAATTTTAAAATATTTTTCAAACATTCTCATTTTAAAATAATTTGGGCGTTAACGGGTTAAGTCTGTTCAAGTTAAAGCTATTCATTTCATAATTTATCCGTATCACTGCCGCAAATTTCTTGTGATTACGTCATGTTTGGCAGACTGCCGTACGTCATATAATTAAACATAAAAATCTCTAGTAGAGGGCGTATTTCGTAGAAGTTACAACCCTATATTTGAATATCAGCTTTTGTCACGTGTATATAAGCCGTGTATACTTTCAGGAAAGATATAGGGGTGTATAGAGGTGATGATATCGAAGATATGAGATGAGTATCGGTATTATTAGGTAGTGTCAAGCTGCTCTGTTCATCAATGCGTTTATTAAGAAGTCGGTGTCTGTCTTGATAAGATAACAAGATATTGTATTAAGCCTGCTAAAAGTAAGGTATTTTATATTACTTCAACATTAAAATCCCTTTCGATAGTCCATCACAGTATAGGAAATAGACTGTTTGTTTAAGAAATTGAAACGTAAAAACCCGGTGTGCTTTACTAATGTTACCAGTGAAGAATGAAGATATTGACGTTGTTTTTAACTAATTTTTCAAATGAATAAATACTTTTATGCTATTGTTAAAAGGCTTGTCGTCTATACATTATTTTAGGCATCTTCAATGGTTTTCACGTAAATTTTTTTTAATAAACATAACTTTTCCTGCACAGCTTTTACTCTGCTATTCAAATATATATAATAGAATAATTATTAGAATTGTTGACGTACAATTTTTACATGTACGCTGACAATAGATTGGTTATGCGAGCGAAGTTATTGAAGAATACGACCATGAAAATATTGATTAAAAGTCTGAAATGTTTTGAATTTTTAAAGTTTTATAAAGCAGTATACCAGTATCCCTGAAGATGGGAGGGGGGCTGCTTTAAGTTTAGTATTAATATTAGTAAATATAGATGACAAGTGAAGTTTTTTTCTGCTAATTTATATTTAGTAAAGATAATTGAAAATGCAGACACAGATAGAAACACTCAATGTAAATAACTACGGCAATTGGGCCGAAGATATGAAATACATCCTTATGGAACGTGGATTCTGGGGTATAGTAGCAGGTACTGAGCTATCACCTATAATAAAAACTGAGCATGAAAAGATAGTTGCAGCAAGTAAAGCTGCCGATAGCGTTAAAGGTGTATTTGGTAAAGATGCCAATGCCGTGAAAAGTGTAGTTACACAGGCAGGGTATTACGTCTCTGAAATCACGTATCGCGATATTACAGATTATAATCTCCGTGCTGGAGCAGCGGTTTCCTTGATTTTATTTGAATATTTCTCCTGAATTTCGGAAAGTTATAGAAGGAATAGAAAACGCTCGTGAGGCATGGCATAAGTTAAAATTATTTTTCGAACCTGACAATAGGTCACGGCATATGCTGCTGATCTCAGAGTTATTTTCAAGCCGAATTCAACCGCATGAAAAAATCAGCCTATTTTCAGCACGTTTAACCAGAATTGTCGAAAAATTACGTGGAATAAATCAACCTATTAATGAACTTTACGTTAGTTTCCAGTTGTTACGCTACTTACCAGAAACATTTGATAGTATATCACAGTCCATATTACGGTGGCCAGATGAAAATTTTAAGAATATTCTTGTGGAGTTCTTAGCAGAGGAAGATAGACTAACCGTACGGGAACAAGACCGTAATAAAGTACATGAGATTAAGGCTTACTCTGCAGTAACACGCAACATGCATTAGAAGAGCGTGATATGTTACAGGTGTAATCAAGTGGGACACATTAAGAAAAATTGTTCTGTTAAAGATCCAGTTCCTGTGTATCAACCTAGACAACTTGTTTCGCCAGGGAATACGACACATTACCAGAAAAGTATGCCAATTCGAAGTCGGTCTCCCGCACGTGGTATGAGTCCTGTACGTTATAAGTCAAGATCAAAACGACCTATTAAGAAGGTGACATCTCAGTCAGCTAATTTCATGCAAGCTTATGTAAGCAATTTCGAGGAATCTTCAAACTCGTGGACTTTCGATACTGTAGCTAGCCATCATTTTTGTAAGGTAAAGGAATGGTTCAAGAACTTTGAAGACATACATGACTATAAGTTGTCCGTAGCTATCGAGGGTATGACTTTCCCGATCATTGGCAAAGGAACTATTCAGCTTCAGTTTGGTTCCAGAATTTTTCCTTTATATAATGTTATGTACTCACCTAACATTAAATTGAATTTGATTTCAGATTCTGTTTCGGACAGCCGAGGTCTCAGATTCGAAGGTGGTCAGAGCAGGGTAAGAGTCAAAAACCAGTATGGAAAAACCATTTTTGGGGCTAAATTAAAAAATGGCTTGTATCAGGTTATTCCTAAAAATCCCCGGATCGCTAGTCATAAGGAAGATTACAGAGCCTGTGTGTCCAGGAAAGTTGACGATGAGTTAATACATCGAAGGCTGGCACACATTAGTTCATATGTAATCAGGGACACGATTAGGAAGAATCCCATAAGGGGTCTAGAAACTTTTGAGGGGCATGATTTCGTCTGCGAAACCAGTACACTTAATAAATTTAACAGAGTCAGTTTTAAACCTATAAATTTTAGACGTTCTAGACACCCCAATGATTTGATCTATATGGATGTTTGGGGTCCTTGCAGTACTATCGGTCGGAATGGTGAAAAGTATTTCTTATCAATTATAGATGACCATTCAGGTATGTGTGAAAAATCTGAAGTATTTAGAATTTTTAAAATTCATGTCGCTCGTGCAGAGGGGTTTCTAGGACGAAAGGTGAAGTGTATCCATACGTATAATGGAACTGAATCCAAAAACAACAATTTCAACGCGTTTTACAATGAACATAGTGTAAAACATGAACTTACGAACACGTATACACCAGAGCAGAATGGGACTACAGAGAGATATAATCAAACAGTATGAAATGGGGCAAAATGCTTGTTAGCAGATAGTGGATTAGAAAAAAATTTTTGGCCTGATGCAGTTTTGAGTTTCACTTATGTCTGGAACAGTGTCGTCCATAAAGGTTTATGGAAAACTCCTTTTGAACTTTTCGGTGGATATAAACCATCAGTAAACCACTTGAAGCCGTTTGGGTCCATCGCATATGTTGGTGTACCACGACAGCATAGAGCGAAGTTGGATGCCAGGGCGAGGAAGGGGTTTATGATAGGATATGCCTTTAACACCAAGGGTTACAGGATATTGTTCCCTGATACCGAGAAAGTGGTAGAAACCATAAATGTCAGATTTTGTGAAGATTCGCAAGGTGTAGAGGGCGACAGTGGAGCATCGATGGGCCCCAATGAGAATTCGAACACTGAATTACACTCCGAAGAATAGGGAGAAAAATATATTTCAGTTATTCCGTTCGGTCAGAACATATCCCTTGAGAGTGATGATGAGGATTTGGTGGAAAGGAATGTTTCTGGGAAAACCCACAGTGATGAGATTGAAAACCTCTTACCAGCCCAAGGTCTAAAACGCGTCGATTGGGAAATAAAAGTGACCCCACGAACAAATAGTGACCGTATAGATGTGTACTATTATGAAGTAGATTCCAACATTAGACTTAGGTCTATAAATGATGCCTTAAAGTACTGTTAGAAAATAGTATAAAATTCACGGAACACATTTTCGATTTTTCCGGTGAAAATCCGTATCAGGGAATAATTTCAGATAAACCAGCTACCGCCTCTACAAGTTATGCCAGTTCCTGACTAGATGAAATTCATATTCCCAACACCTATAAACAAGCTTTGAGCTCCCCACAACATAAGCAATGGGTAGAAGCCATAGGGTAAGAAATGAAACCTTGAAAAGTTACCGTCAGATGCAGATGTAATTGGATGCCGTTGGGTTTTTACACTGAAAAGAGATGAAAAAGGCAAAGTGTCCAGGTATAAGGCAAGACTGGTGGCACAGGGTTTTAAACAAGTTAAAGGAGTGACTTATGAATAAACTTTTAGCCCAGTCATTAATTTCAGTCTAATTCGTTTCTTTTTTTCGCTTTTAGTAGTTTTACAGGGTTGGACCCACAGGCAGTGTGACGTAAAAGGAGCTTATCTATACGTGCCATTAAAGAATAACATTTACATGTCGCAGCCACCCGGTTTTGTTGTGAAAGGTAAGGAGACTTCAGTTTGCAAGTTAGATAGAGCTATTTATGGACTGCACCAGAGTGGTCGAGAATGGTTTTTTGAGATTCATAAAGTATTGACAGAACTTGGTTTTAGCAAATTGAATTGGTGTAATTGTGCATATGATTTTAATTGTGTGTTAATTTTGCTTCTATATGTTGATGACATAATTTTGTTTGGAAAGGACGAGAAAATAATAGATAAGGCCATTGGATTGTTGGAAAAACATTTTGATTTAAAAATTTTGGGAAAGACTAGAAAGCTGTTGGGGGTTGAGTTTGAAGAAAAGGGGGGTGAAGTTTTGTTAAGCCAGTCGATTTATATTGACGATATTAGTATAAGGTTTACTAGCTTCTTCATACCTCTTCCCTCAATTCCAATCAGCAAAGGTACAGTCTTCTCAAAGAAACAGTGTCCACAATCAGATGTTGAAATAGAGGAAATGTCACATTTCCCTTATAGGAATTTATTAGGCTGTCTATCTTTCTTGCCAGTAGAACCAGGCCCAACATAAGTTAGCCGTTACAAATTTTAGCCAGTACCAGAGTAATCCTGGTAGGTTTCACTGGGACGGTCTGATAAAACTTTTGGGCTATGTCATACACACCCGCAATTATAAACTTAGACTTACATGCAATGAACCTAGTATAGTGGTTTACACCGATGCGGACTTTGCTGCCAATAAAGATGACAGGACATCTATGGGGGGACAGATAGTTTTTTTGGGGAAAGCTCCAGTCATGTGGAGGACTTTTAAGGAGAAATGCGTGTCGTTGTCAACTATGGAGAGTGAATTTTATGCTATGACAGACGCTACTAAGGAACTGATGTGGTTTGATAGAATCCTAAATGAGTGTTATGCCAGAAAGCTAGTTCTTGGTGAGAAAATCAAGTCGATTCTATATGTTGATAACACCACTTGCATAGACTTCGTCAAATCCCCAGTCGAAAACCATAGGAGCAAACGTATTGATTTCCGGTTATTTTTTGTTCGTGACTTAGTTTATCAAAATATTTTTGATATAAAATGTATAAAGAGCAAAGAAAATTTAGATGACCCTTTTACCATACCTCTGACCAGGTTCCACCTGAGACGTTTATGTGATGAAATTATTTCATGAGTCTCTAGAGTTAAATGCTCATTTTGTTTCATTTGAACTTTGAAAGTATTTTTGAACTTTTGAGAGTACAGTGAGTTTTTTTACTTAAATTTAATAAAACTTACCTAATCAAGGAAATTTGTTTAATGTAAACTTGTTTAGTGCTCAGTGTCTATTTATCTGAATTGTTGTATATTATAGATATACAGTGCAATATTACTTCGTGATATTTTTATCTCAAATATTTTAAACACTTTAAAGAAAAATTTTAAGAATTTGAAAATGTCGATTGATATATTTCTTGATGATAAACCAATTTGTTTTATGTGTATGAATGCATTTGTATGAGTGGGCGCCCACGCATGCATGGATATATGATCATGATTGAATGAAGTTATGTCTTAGTCATTATGTGTTTTAACTATTTTCTGTAGTTTGTAATTTGTAGTATTGTGTATATTGGTCTTTCAGATAGCATTTGTAAAAACAGAAGCAAGTACAGAATGTTTTTTTTTTAGAGAGATCTTCGAACTTGAAAAACCTGAGCTATAAACTGTGATGGATTTATCTACTCCTGTTTCTTGTTTTCTGTCGAAAAGACAAGTGGGGGGGGGGGCATTTGTTAGCAATGTGAACTAAGAATTATTTTAAAGGTCCATTAATTACTTGCCTTTCCGAAGTTTGACGTCCTATTTTGCATTTCCATTTTAAGCCTGTTCAAGTTAAAGCGATTCAATTCATAACTAAGCCGAATCACAGACGCAAATTTCTTGTGATTACGTCATGTTTGGCAGACTGCCGTACGTCATATAATTAAACATAAAAATCTCTAGTAGAGGGCGTATTTCGTAGAAGTTACTACCTGATATTTGAATATCAGCTTTCGGCACGTTTATATAAGCAGTGGATACTTTCAGGAATGATATTAGAAGTGATGATATAGGGGTGTATAGAGGTGATGATATAGAAGATATGATATGAGTATCGGTATTATTAGGTAGTGTCAAGCTGCTCTGTTCATCAATGCGTTTATTGAGAAGTCGGTGTCTGTTTTGATAAGATAACAAGATATTGTATTACGCCTGCTAAGAGTAAGGTATTTTATATTACTTCAACATTTAAATCCCTTTCCATAGTCCATCACAGTATAGGAAATAGACGGTTTGTTTAAGAAATTGATTCAATGTAAAAACCCGGTGTGCTTTACTAATGTTACCAGTGAAGAATGAAGATATTGACATTGTTGTTTTTAACTAATTTTAACTTGATTTTCAAATGAATAAATACTTTTATGTTATTGTTAAAAGGCTTGTGGCCTATACATTATTTTAGCCATCTTCAATGGTTTTAACGTATACCTTTTTAACAAACATAACTTTTACTGCACAGCTTTTACTCTGCTATTCAAATACACTGCTGGCCACTGTAAATGCAACACCCTGAAGGAAACATGCAAATAACATGAAATTTACAACATGCATTAGCGGAGGTGAGATATGCAAATGATTAGAATTTCAGCGCAGACGCACATCACGCGCGCCTATGGCGCCACTTCAAAGCGCTATTTAAGGCTTGGAGATTTCGACGATTTCAAGTTCGGCAATTGTGTTTTTCTTGTGGTTTTTTCAAAAAAAAACGATCAAGTATGCCTCGTCGAAAACAGCGATCATCTTTTGATCAAGTATCCGAGTTCGACAGATGAAGGATAGTGGCCTACCGATATTGTGGATTATCTTTCAGGGAAATCGGTAGTCGTGTTGGTCAAAACCAAACAACTGTAATGCGGATATGTGATCGTTGGATGCAGGAGGGTACGACGGACCGGCGTGTTCGATCGCATCCACCTCAGCGCACCACTTCACGTGATGACAGGCAAATTGTGCGCATGGCAGTGACGGATCGCTCAGTAACATCACGAACCATAGCACAGCACATGCAGTCTGTAACGCATCATCCAGTGTCTCCGAGTACCATTCGACGCCGTTTACAGCAGAGTGGTCTGTCCGCAAGACGTCCATTGCTTTGTCTACCCTTGACGCAGAACCACAGACGTCTCCGCCGCCAATGGTGCGATGACAGAAAGATGTGGACGGCAGAATGGAATAAAATTGTCTTTACTGACGAGTCACCCTTCTATCTGCAACACCACGATGGTCGCATTCGAGTCTGGAGACACCGTGAAGAGAGGATGCTGAACAGCTGCGTTATGCACCGCCACACTGGTCTTGCACCGGGTATTATGGTATGGGGCGGTATTGGATATCACTCTCGCACACCTCTAGTACGCATTGCCGGTACTTTAAACAGCCAGCGCTACATCTCCGAGGTGTTGGAGCCAGTTGTCCTTCCTTACCTTCAGGGCTTGCCCACAGCCATATTTCAACAGGATAATGGTCGACCACACGTGGCACGCATTGTCCAACGGTTCTTCGTCAATCGCCAGATTGAATTGCTTTCCTGGCTACCTCGCTCTACGGATCTTTCGCCGATAGAAAACATGTGGTCCATGGTTGCTCCACGATTGACCCAGATTCCATCCCCAGCTGCCAAAGCAAATCAACTTTGGCAACGTGTGGAAGCTGCTTGGTCTGCTGTACTCCAAGAACTCATCCAAAGTCTCTTTGAATCAATGCCGAGGCGTGTGGCAGCGGTGATCTCCAACAATGGCGGTTACTCTGGCTACTGATTTTGGCAGGAACCACACTTCACAGAAGTCTATAAATTTAATCATTTGATACTTGGTCAACATGTTATCTACAAAATAAATTTTGTTGTGATATCTCTTGTCTTTCTTACTGTTGAAATTTGGGTGGCCAGCAGTGTATGTATAATAGAATAATTATTAGAATTGTTGACGTACATGTTTTACATGCACGCTGACAATAGATCCGTATCCGTTATACGCGGTTTTTGAATTCTCATCCGTATCCGATATGTGTCCAATATTTTCCGATTATCCGCAATTTACATTTCTTGAATTTTCCATATAAAATAGGCTTCAAAATGTGAATTTTGGCACATTATTCTTTTAATATGTGAAATATTTGGGAAATTAGTTTTCGAAATTTATTCAAGAGAAAATTTAAGCAGTTTAATTTTTTTTTTATTATTATATAACACGCTGCACATTAAAACAAATGTTAAAAACAAAGCTGTCCGTTATATTCGTATAAAGTGTGAAAATGTCCATTTCACAAACTTTGGGTCGCGAGAATACAATATGACAGCTTTAATGAATTGTGTTTGTCATGCCTGCCGCACCTATTCGCTTACGACTGTAGGGGGCGATGATCCCCATGAGGATCCTTGACGAGGTATTCTCAGGGGGTTAGTCGGCTATGGTTAGCTCCAGAGAGCAGAGCAGCAGTGCGTGGGTGTGACCCCAGAGACGCGCTAGCTATTTCATTTTGCTATCAGTCAGAGTGAGATGACTGAAGTAATTCAGTTTATATATATAAAAAAGTTCCGTCCCTGACTGACTGACAGGCAACGCACAGACCAAACCGCTGGAGCTAAAGGGCTGACAATTTGCATGGTGATTCTTCTCACAGTGTAGGGGTTTACTAAGAAATATTTTTGAAAAATTCTTAAATTTTTTAAAATTCAATTTTTAAGCTGTTTTTGCAACATTCTTTAAAGTTTGCATTTAAAATAATGATGTGAGGGTTATAAAATTTATATCACGAGAAAGATCCTAAAAATTCCTTTAAAATGAAATCTTTTTCGAATCTTTATCTCCATTTTCTGCTTTTTGGTGAATTTTTAATGATTTATTTTTAGAATTTAATTTATTCAATGCTGATCACGTGGTTTCTTTCCTTTTTCTGATACTTTCAATTAATTTATCGTCACGTGCATAACACCGAAATATATTGACAAAAAATATTTTTTTCTTTCTAATGCGGCAGATGATTGGACATTATCTAAAAATATATTAAAATGCAGTAAAAGAAATGTTCCTCAAACTGTACTATATTATCTGTACTATAATATTTAGTAAGTTTTATTAGATTTAATTTTATTAGATTTATTATGTTTTATTAGATTTAATCCGAAAAATTCGCAGCCCATGGTGAAGCAGAAAGAGAATTATCCTAAGAACTCACATTTCAAACGCATAAGGCGACAATAGACCATGAAAAACATTTTTATTTATTAACCAATTGCTATGAAATTTTGTATACTTATACAATTTTGTTTAGAGATGTAAATTCTAAATTTTAAAAAAAATCAGAATGCAATTAATTAAGATATTAATTAAAATCAGTTTGTTAATGACTCTATTTAAAAATGCTCCATGCGCTTCAATTTTTGTCTCAGATATCTAATTTTCTCTCTTAAGCTAGCTTTATATAGTTATAATAAAAGTTAGTAGCAATATTTAATTTACAGTCATATTTATAAAAACTAGAAAAGAAGTCGATAATAATTACAAGATGAAAAGAACTTTTTATTTACCCTGCTTTTAAATTTTCTGTTGAATCATATAAACTTTACAATTCTATGTATTAATAAATATTTTTTTAAAAATTTTTTGATGAATTATCCCATCAACTTGAAAGAAAATGAAGTTAATTGGAAGTTAACTTGCGTTTAACTTTTCGCTCCCGTTCCGGCCGATAGATGGCTGCACCAGTCTACAAAACAAAATTAACTGAAAATAACTGAAAGTTAATTTAATTCTACGTAAAGATGGCTAAAAGTATCAAAAGAATGCATTGTCATCGTGTTCTGAGCTATTCTAAAAGTTTCAAATGTCTAGCTAGTCGGGAAGTTAGTTAAAAATCGATTGCAAAATTTGTACTGGACAAACACACAAACACACACACAGACAAACAAGAAAACGAGTTGATAAAAACATGGAAAAAATAGGACATTTTATGCAAAATTTTATGAAAAAAAATTTTTTATTGTAAAAATTTTAAGTTGTTTTAAAATAGTATAATGAATTGATTACTAAGTTTTATTCTAACATATATAATTAACCATTTTATGAAATTTTATGAAAATTCAAGAAAAATTATGACGCATGGAACATTTTGAACTTACAGAAACTACATGAAAACTTGTTTTAAGAAAATGTCATTTAAAGTTTTAATGTGACTAACATTTCCATTGTTTACGTTTGAAAAAAATATTTATAACTCGGTTAATAATGATCGGATAACCTATTTTTTTTAAATTTAAGGCTGATGAGTTGCAGAATCATTTACTGAAAGAAAAAAAATCGTTTTGGGGACATATTTTGTCTGGAGGTCCATTGTCGCCTTAAGCGAACTACTTCTAAGAGAACACATAATCTTGAATCGCTGTATAAGGCACTGAAAACGGCGAAACCGACTGCAACAGATTTGGAGAGAGCCTTTTCCCTTTTCTGGAAATTTCTGTAGATCAAGGCTTTCTTGCGTATCACTAAATGCATTAGTATAAATGAAATATTATCATTCAAATAACAAAAAATGAAAAAAATTTGTAATTTGAGTTTTATAAGCAATAAAAGTAATATTGATAAATTTCAGTAATATTTATTACCCTGTTTTTATTAACTCGCTTTCTTGTTTGTGGGTATGTTTGTCCAGTATAAATCTTGCAATCGATTTTTAACAAACTTCCCGACTAGCTATACATTTGAAACACGATGACAATGCATTATTTTAATAATTTTGGCCATCTTTATGCAGCATTGAATTCATTTTCAGTTCATTTTGTTTTGTAGACTGGTGCAGCCACATATCGGCCGGTACGGGAACGAAACGTTAAATGCAAGTTAACTTCCAATTAACTTCATTTTCTTTCAAGTGGATGGGATAATTCATCAAAAAAATTTTTTTAAAGTATTTATTAATACATAGAAATGCCAAGTTTATATGATTCAACAGAAAATTTAAAAACATGGTATATAAAAAGTTCTTTTTAATCTTGTAATTATTTTTCTTAACCCCACATGTTGGTGGGGCTTTGGGGGACCTGCTGCTATAGGGCGCGACCAGCACTTCTCGATCTTATATCTGAATGATTAGGAGTATGAGATGTTGGCCTCCTATTCTTGGCAGTTTTAATTCATGTTGGCGTTTTTATGGCAACCCCCCACCTTTTAGCAGCTGGCCACAGCTGAATTTTCACAGTTTTTGTCCACTTTTTGCTTATTAAGGAAGTCTGGGATAATCTTTTCGTTACTTGTCCAAACGCATCCAGTTCGGTAAGCGAACACGTTTTATGAATTTTGTCGGAATGGACGGTCGGGTGTGTTTATTGGTATGACCAATAAAGTTTCCTTCAAAACGACAGCAACATGTGTTTTGTTGCTCCTTTTTGAGAATCAAGGGAAAAGAAGATTTTTCCCGCAGTAAACAGCACAAGAAGAGGAATGTCGTGGTAACACACTTGTTTACGAAAGCATACGCAGATATACCACGAAGATTTGTTTCCTTCAACTGATCATTCGCGGAAGTCAACATAACCCCCTTGATGCCACCTCAGTTTGAACTGAGCATCCCTAGGGTTGACATCTGAGGGTCTCGTACATTCCTCTCACCCCTACATATTTATCGTACTCATACCCAGCGGAGACGCAAGATTCAAAGTGGGATTCAAAGTGGGTTCCATTAGTATCGAATTCCGACTAACTGACCACGCTAGAACTCCAGGCCGCCAAACACATCATCAAATAACCGCTTATGACATCTGGATTTAAACTCTATCCTCCCGGCGATATGAATATACCACACTTGAATGCCAACCCTTACCTTGTGTGTAGTTGTTTTTTTCATATGTAGATGGCGTTAGTCGTCAATGTTTTGATGTATATTCAACATTGTTTTGTCTTGTAATTTTCTACCAGTGTTCAGCACTCTCTTTTGTTAGAACCCCCGAGCATGACGTCCGTTGAATGGACAATTTGATAATGAATAAATATTAACCAGGATAAGAGATGGCTGTTTTATTTGGAGTCTGGTAATCCTTTTAGCCACACCTTGTTCCCCACTTCAGTTTTGCGCCCTCTGTTCAATGTCCCTTATTCGATGACGCAAGGTATTGGCCGCATATATTTATTATTTCATCTCTATACTTTTGGCGACGATGTCGATGAATTTTTTTCCGCTATAAATAAATCATTCGTTACTGTTTCCGAACGATTCATCAACGTAACTTCGGCGTTTGAACGGTACTGGGAGGTACCACCTTCCAGGGATACGAATCAAGCCAATGTTCCAAGTACTGGACTAACCCGGCTGGTAAAGGGATCAAATAAACTGAATTCAGAAATTCTTTTAAGAACTAATTATTAAAAAACTACTTAGAGAGATAATCATTTTTTTACATTTCATTTTTAACTAAGATTTGAATCATAATTCCGATATTATTATGAAATTAAGTATGTTTTCTTTATGAGTTTAAACATAAACAAATTCCCATAATATAGTCTTGATTTTTCAAACAGGCCTAATGGGGGAAATGAATTAAAATGGCGTACTCTTAGTCACTGGCAGGAATTTCTGTTATTTGTTTAATTTTATATACTTTATATAGAATTCATTTTTCAGGTTTCACTTTTTAATTAGTATTAACTCACCATAATTTCCCTATAAGTTTCTTAACATTTTTTTAAAATTTGAAAACCATCCATTTGGTTTACTATATGGATAATTATTATTCCTGTTATTTGAGGTCATGGATATTTTTCTTTTTAATATTGGAATAAATTATCAGCGATTATTAGCAAAGAGAATATTGGAATAAATTATCAGCGATTATTAGCAAAGAGAATAATCATTTTCACTGACTTATTTCGCTTACATTTTCGCATGTCACTTATTTTTCATACATGTCTGAATGATAAAAATGAATTAATTACTTGTAATATTTGGTAGGTAGTTCGGTTATCCATTTGTTTTCAAATGGTTATCGGAAACGTTCTTCCCTCAACGCAAAAGCGATGTAGCAGTCCAAAATAATTTTTTTATGTTTTATTGTTTACCCAAGATTCCTTTATAACTTCGGATATAATAAACGTAATTACATGCGATAATTTATCATATTGTCTTTTGCTGCATTTACTATTAACACATTTTTCTTACTAATATTTTTCAATGTACAGTTGTTTTAGAGAAGAAATGTTTACAAGTGAATATTTATCAGGCGTAAGGGCTCCGTCTGTATAGTATGATAAAGCGGCTCATGTGACAGAAACAGCCCTGTCGATTTTGAATGAAATATTTAACCGCGGAAATATTGAAATAGGGTTCCGGGAGAGAATATACCAAGTGCTTTATATTTTGCTGCATTCCTGGTATTTTTCTTTAACATGGAAAAGACAGCGGCATGCTTATAGGAATTTATGAGTGTTTGCAGTTGAAAGATTGCCAGTGGTAACAGAATGGTGAAAAATTCCCTACTTATCAGCGACAGATATATAGCGTCCCGTTCCTTTATCAGAATCGTATGGCCGGTAGAGTACTTTCCAAGAACGGTAAGACTAAAGTACTCTATTTTATGCAAAGTGGTGCTTTAACGCGAAACGTAACTATAGTGATAAATGTGACTTTGCTTACAGTCCATCTGCATGTAATAGCTTCTATAACTCTCGAAAAAAATGGAGCTACAGAGGAAATTTATAACAACTTCTCTTTATTAAAATACTAGCTGAAAACCCGTACTTCACTACGGAATGCATTCAAATTAAATTCAACGATCAATGTATGAAATTGGTGAAAAAAAAAACATAAAAAAATATTTATAAAAAAAATCGTAAAGGATATTTTTATAGACAATATAATGTAGAAGAAAATATTCAAATTATATCTAATAGGACATACTAAAGAATATAGTACAGTTAATGGAGAACAGTTTGAGGAACATATCTTTTACTGTATTTTAATATTTTTTTGCATAATGTCCAATCGTCTGCAACATTAGCAAGAAAAAAAAATTGTCTATTTCGATGTTATACACGTGACGATAAATTAATTTAACGTAGCAGAAAAATAAATCACGTGATCAGCATTTACTAAATTAAATTCTAAAAATTAATCTTTGAAAATTTACCAAAAAATCAGAAAATGGAGGTAAAGATTCGAAAAACATTTCATGTTAAAAGAAGTTTTAGAATCTTTCTCGTGATATAAGTTTTATAACTCTCAGATTATTTTTTAAATGCAAACTTGAAAAAAGTAACAAAAACAGCTTAATTTAATTTTAAAAAATCTAAGGAGAATTTTTCAAAAATCTTTCTTAGTGCACCCTTATACTATGAGAAGATTCGCCATCCGAAATTTCAGCCCTTTTGGTCCAGCGGTTTGGTATGTGTGTTGTCTGTCAGTCAGTCAGTCAGTTACAGATATGTTTTATATATATATAGATGACTAAGCACTTTACACCATGAATACTACATTTTTTTTTGGAAAAGTTCTAATAAATGGAGAAATATACGACATACATATAAACATATTGTTGCAAATACACATTGGCGTGACCATAAAAGCTCTATTCAAGAGAGAATGTGCTGGGTGATTTTGGGTTAATTTAGTTTTAAAAGATTTCTAAGATATTTATGATTAAAATTTAACAGGTTCGATTACTAATTACTAATTACCCAGGTTCGTTTTACCCAGCATGTAAAACAACTCGATAGGAAAAAGAGACACCACTAAATGTTTTAAATGATGAGGACCAATATTTACAAATTAACAAAAAATCTTTATTACAACAAATAAAAAGTTAAGTTATACAATATTTCAAATGGTTAATATTCTTTAAATACTAATGTGGGTCCTCATCGAAAATAAGTATATATCATTTATATGATATTAAATTTAAATTTAATCTTAAAATAGTACTGTCCTTGAACAGAAAAGTAAAGACTGACTTTCCCCAAAATCGGCTGGACTGGAAATTGTTGACATCCCGCTCGCATGCCATAATCACAGGGCGGACTCGAAAGTCTCATGATAGAGGGAATTAATCGGGCCTGCAGGCCCAAGCCCGCAGGCCCCACTCTCTGCGTCTTTCTTCTGCTAAAAACTAATCTCCTATCTAACTAAAAATTCATGTCCCCCTCTTTATACTAATCTCAACTTTTTCCATATTCCTCTCTACCTTCCAATCATAATATTCTCTTCTTCCTCTAAACTCCACCTACGTCTTAAAACTTTTTTTAGTGGCTATAACATTTTCTTTATGAAATTCACTAAATCTCATTGGACCTATATTGTCTTATTTTCTACATATTTTCGCCCTTTTTCCTTTCCTTCCTTTTTTTTATATTTCATCTTTCTTAAATCTCCCCTCTCTAACTTTTCTATAACTCAACAATACTTACTGTGGCACAAATTCTTTTCAATTCTTATATTCCATATTCTAAGGGGCTTTTTTCCACTGACCCTCGCCTTTACACCCTCGCCCTTTTCACCGCTCTCGCTTTATGGGAGCGGTCTTTTTAACTCATCGGTTACTTAGTCAAAGGACACCGCGGTGGCTATTTTCTAACGTTTTTCCCTTTTAACCCTTCAGTGGGTCTTTCATTCTAACATTTATTTCCCTTACACCTTAAAAATATTTTTATTGCTAAACGTGAAAAATTTCCTCTACTAGACCATTGACATGACCATGTACGAAATTCACATTTCTTAAAATATTTCATTACGTTTTCAAACCCTATAGTTCTGTACTAAAAAAAACTCTTTCCCTGTACCTTCTTACAATAACTTCTGGCTTTCACTATAAGCGCCCCACCTGGCGTCACACCTCGCGCATTTTCGAAAACAGCGTACACAATCACAAAATTCTCAGCGTTATCCACGCCTCTTGTAGAAATAACTTGGTATGCCTGAAAGGGCTAGCAAATGCGCTTAAAATATTTAAATAAAAGACTCAATTTCCTGCAAACTTTCTTGCAGAGAGAAAGTAATGAACGCTTGTACCTTCAAATCTGTAATGAAAACGATTCTAAGCGTTTTTACATACTTAAATATTACACACTAAGCTGGACTTAGCCCGGCTATGCTCCGGCTTTTCCCAGCTATCAAATCTCTTGACACTCAATCATTCCAGTTTAATCTAAATTATTTTCACTTTTAATTGCCAAAAAATCCGCTAATAATCAGTAAGTCTTCAAAGGATTTATTTATGATTAAAATGTTCGAATTAAAAGTATGAAAAATATAAAAATAATTAAAAATTAGACACACGATGAAACATTTCTTTTCAGTGATTCCTTTTTTAGTGAGAATCACGCTGTGTTTACATCGTAAAACATGGCGGTTAAGTTTTGTTCGGTGGAGTATGCAATTAGAATTGAAATACTCTAAAACTGTTAAAGTAACAGAATAAGTGTACGCAGACAATATTATCAGCTTTTAAAGCTCTTTCTAAATGTATAACATTTATGTACTTTCATGAAAAAAAAATACATCGATATCGACATTTTCAAACATGACCGAATTTCATACCGGAAACGGTCTACACGGAATTGTTCCCCGTTCGACAAAGTTGATGTAGATTTTTTTAAAAATATGAATGTTTCTCAGTATTTTTTTTTACTACTTATTAAAAATGCAGGAAAACTTTCTGTTTTTCCATCATTAGTTGATTCATCATAAGTTCTTTTGTAAGCTACTTTTTTCGTGAATGTCAGAGTGCGTCTGTTGTTTCCCCTTGTTCATTCTCTGGTACGTCTAACAAAAGGCTAAGCCTGCTTGAAGATATGAAACTTTATGACCATTTTGTAAACTTTCTACCTTTCCAATTTGAAAATCCCTTTGGCGCATTAAAAAATTGCTGAAATTTATAATAGGCCTGTAGCTCTAGTTTATCTGAGGATTTTCAGGGGAAAATATATGAAATAATCTCAATACTTGATAGTTGAAATGTTGAATTATCCAATAAATGTTTAATGTACATGGCAAAAATATAACCTAATGATGAATATGAAGTTTTCTGGCGAAAAAAAACAGATATTAATAGATACTAAAAAAACTAAAATTATTAAAATTAGAATGTTTATGAAAGTGTAAATTATGGGAATGGATATTATTGGAGGGTGGTTGCTTGTTTCCGGTATTAAAAAATTGATGGTTATGACTGGTATTTATTCTTATGCAGTCATACCTCGCTACTGGTCGCATTTCGACGCGCAAAAAAGAATTCTTTGGCACTCGACGTTTGCTCTGTTCTCGTCACACATGCAGAAATCTCATCAAAATGGGTTGAATTACAAATTTTTTTTCAAAAGCATCACTCAGAGCTGCAGAAAGCCGAAATGTGGACTTGTTTCATGATGAAGCAATGTCTCGTTTCAAAAACATTTCGAAACGTAGGCAGGTTTCTCTTGGTTTGTAGTGAAACTCTCCGAATCCAAGTCTACAACAGCGATCAGTGGTGTTAAGAGACAGGAAAGAGAAAGAATCCCTGAGCAGAATTGGATTTGATGAGTGGAGTGCCTTGGTCAATTGACTTTATCTCCTGTTTCAAGATGCTTATAATCAATGTAAATGTGCTCAGTAGTAAAAATAATTAAGTTAAGTTAAGTTTAAAGTTACAAGTTACTTCAATAAAAAAATTTTTAAAAATTAAGTTTAGAACCTTCAAAAAATTGAAGGGTAAGAAAAAAATAAAAATTAAAAAATATTAAGATTAAGTAAAATAAGATAAAAAAGTTGAAATTAAATAAATTAAAGAAATTAAGTTGAAATTAATTACAAGTTAAGGAAAAGATGGCCCTCATCAAACAAGATGGAAAGTTTGCAAAAAAGGAAAAAAAAGGCCCTGTGCAGGGTCATACAATTCGTAACGAGATGATTACAGATTTCCGCGGGGGAAAACTAAAAATATCAAGGTAGGGAAATTTGGAAGATGCGACACCACCTAAGATCGAACTCACAACGTAGGGTATACCAGGTCAGCGCGGTGCCACTGCGCTACGGCACAACACAATCAGGTGAGCAAGATGGGAAGAGTATCGCGGTAAGGGAATTAATGTTAGCTCCTAAGGAGCCACGCCCTAGAAAGAATCCCTGTGCAAGCGCAATGATGTTTTATTGGAGGGAACACATCATTACGCTTCCAAGCAATAAAGCCACTCCTCTTCCACTTCGCCACTATCCCATTCGGCAACCCACTCATTTTAGTACCGGTTGAGTGAAGATAAACTTAATTTAATTTTATCAAAATATTGTTTTAAATTGTTTTTGTAGTATTTTAACGATCTTGTATAAAAAAACACAACTGTTTATAAATTTCTCTGTAAAATGGGAAACTTCCGGTTTTCAGGAAATAATAAATTCAGATTTTAATTCAATTAATATGACTCTTTATGGGAAAAGTTCGTTCAGTTCTCGTCGTGCCTTTTGGAACCAGTGAATGACGAGTACCGAACTGTAGATTAAACGTGTCTGAAAACCTTAAGTGCTATGCTTTTTTAAAGTTTAATATTATAAGTAAACTGTAAACTACTAAACAGAAAAATCAGAAATTTTTCTGTTTAATCATCTATAGCAGAGGTGGGGAACGCGCCTTCAGGCCGCATACGACCTGTGTGATCTTGAGCGGCCTTCATGAAAGCTAGCACTTGTATTAATTACTATTTAATTTTATAGATAACAACAATTTGCAAATAAATGGAATTAAATAAAGAATGGCATGAATGTATGTAAGCAGGCTTCGCGTTACGAAGATTGATCAATTACTTTCAAGCAAGAAACAAATGCAAATGTCCTACTAGCTTAAATTTTCCATCGGATTTTAAAATTATTTTAGGAATTGTTGCTATGTCAGTTATTTATAATTTAATACTATTACTTTTCTATTGTATTTCTTTATAATGTGTTAAAATTATGTAAAAATACTTCTACTTTTTTACTTTTATTTGAAGTGGTATTTAAATATGTAGTTGTTTATTAAAATTTAAATATATACACTAAAGTGCCACTGAATTAGGGATACCTACCTAGTAACGAGTTGGGCCTCCTCTGGCCTTGATAACGGCTGCCACACGACGAGGCATAGATTCAACAAGTTTCTGGAAACGTTCAATGGGAATGGCTTGCCAAATATTGGCTAAAGCTGTCCATAATTCAGTAATGTTCTTTGGTGCTGTGTGATGGTCTTTCACGCCTTGTTCCAAAACATCCCAAAGATGCTCAATAGGATTTATGTCTGGGCTTCTAGGTGGCCAATTCATGACATAGAAGTCAGAGGAATGCTCATCCAACCTGCCAGTAGCCAACCGGGACTTGTGAGAGGTACAGTTGTCTTGCTGGAAAACTCCATTACCGTGCAGATAACAGAGCAGCATAAACGGATGGAGGTGATCACCCAGCAACTCTACGTACCGAATTGCATTGAGGGAGGTTGGTACACGCACCAAAGATCCCAAACTGTGCCACGAAAAAACACCCCAGACCATGATTGAGCCACCATGCCCTTGTACAGTTCCAGCCAGGCATGCAGGATCCATGGGTTCATGAGCCTGACGTCATATTCTCAGCCTCCCGTCGGCGTTAAGTAGTTGGAATCGAAACTCATCACTCCATGCTACTCGTTTCCAGTCCTCTACACTCCAGTCTCTGTGCTCTCTTGCCCAGGCAAGACGTGCAGCCCGATGACGAGTATAGAGCAATGGTACTCTCGTAGGTCGACGGCTCCCGAAACCCATACGGTGAAGCGAGCGTTGCACAGTCCGTTTACTGACTGTACGACTGGCACCGTCATTAAACTGGGTTGTAATTTGAGCTAATGTTTGGCTTCGCTGGCTACGAACAATACGCCTGAGCCGTCTCTCACCACGCACTGTCAAGGCTAATTGTCCTTTGCAGTGTGCCCGATCGCTAGTTTTTTTCCACCATCCATGTATTCTTGGTATACTCTTGACACTGTCGACCTTGAAAATCCTAGCTGTCTGACGATTTCGGAAATTGAATGGCCCATGCGTCGCGCACCAACGATTTGTCCGTGATCGAAGGCGTCTAAATCAGGCAGTTTACCCATACTGGCAATTCCAACAACTAATTCAGAACAACCACAGTACGCGCTATATATGCGGTTACCACAGCGCCCTCACTTGCGCATACATGATGCGCAGCGCTACACAATTTTCATAGGCTGTGCTATCCCTAATTCAGTGGTACTTCAGTGTATATATATATATATATATATATATATATATGAGATTTAATTTATCATCCCTCGTATATATATGTGTGTGTGTGTGTGCTTACATAAATAAAAATACAAACAATGAAATTAATTACAGTGGTATCTATGAATGCTATAATTTTATAAAAAAAAATATAATTAATGATTAATGTTATAACAAGTTTTTACCCTTATGTGAATACAAAAATATTTTATATTGTAACTTTTTAAGTCAAATAATTAATAAATAAGGACTTAATTTTTTTGTTTGTTATTTTTCTATATAATTCACCAAATTGTTAAAACTATACCTAACTATAATAATTTCATAAAAGTCGCATTTATAGGTACATCAACTGATGCGGCCTCCATTATTACTACCTAATTTACATGTGGCCTCTAATGGTAGAAAGATTCCCCACCTCTGATCTATAGAAAACTCGCAAATTATAAAATCCGTGTAAATCAACCCCGGAAAAGTAGAGAACCCATATACAGGGTGTTTAAAAAAGAATCACCCGATTTCAAATCGGTATATTATGAAAAATATTGAACATAGACACTTAAAATTAATTTTATATTATCTATGAAGAAAACTGTGGATTTGTAATATTTAAGCTCTTATATAAAGAATTTAAATTCGTTGACGCTGTGTTCTGCACCAGAATAGAACAGAAAACTGATTTATTTTAATATTATACAGGGTGTTTAAAAAAGAATCACCTGATTTAAAATGAGTATATTATGAAAAATATTGAACATTGAAAATTAAAATTAATTTTATATTACATGGCTAATCATAAAGTTTTTTTACAAACCAAATTAAAGGTGCTCAATATGCCCACCTCTGGATGCACGACATATGCCTATACGGTAGGCAAATTCGTTCCAAACTTTTGGGAAAATGTCTGCATACACTGCTTCCTCGGCTGTTATGCGTGCACAGACAACCCGTGTCTTGGAATTGTTTGTACCATTGCCTAAAGCTCGGGAGGTAGGAACTTCAATCTACCAGGGTTTTGTCGACAAAAACCACGCTGAACAGTTGTTACGGATTCACATTTCGCAAAGCGTAGAACACAAAATGATTTCCGAGTGCAGTCGCCATCTTTATAAACATTGAGGTGGCGGGCGAAGGAAGAACGTTAGCGCCACTTGTCGGCAACTGTGGGAAACTCGAGATTTCCCTCTTTCTGTCTATACATTATTCGATCAAAACGGATTAAAAAATGGATAGTTGTGATTTTTTTCAATAGGATGATTCTTTTTGAAACACCCTGTATTTCTAACTAGCATGTCTAAATTAGATCTAATCTGAATAGGGAAATCTTTATACTTTCATCTACTAATTACGATAAAGAACATTCTACTAAACAAATCATGGAACGAAAGCTATGCAACTGAGAAAAATGTATAAGGAGATAAGAGGAAAAATTTTCTAATCTTTATATTTATGTTGATGCATTTGAGAAATTGTTATCAAAAGACATAAAATGGATTGTTTGCCCAACAAAAATATTAATTCTAATAAATGAGGTATATATCTATCCATTTTTATCATCAAAAATTTAATATTAGAAGTTTTACCGAGCAAAAGTATTTATTATAATAAATGAAGTATATCTATTCATTTTCATCATCAAAAGATATTAAGCTTGAAGGAACCCGAAGAAAAATATTTATTCTAACAAATAAAGTATATCTATTCACTATCGGTGACTAATGTGTAGGATGTATTGATCTCTAAGCATAAGACACTTTAATATTATTTTATTACTTTTTGTCAGATCGACGATGGGCAAAACTTTAGATAAACACTACGGTTTTATTAACTTCTCGAAATGAACGAAACTTTAATATTGCGTGTGAGACAATACATCCACAGTGGAATGAACCTGTTTTTTGTTACACTGATGTTCAAGCAAATTAATGAGCTAATAAATCAAAATGCTTTACGGGATACTTATGCATATTTAAATAATTTAGAATAGAGACATCTAATCCCTTAGAATTTTTAAAAACTATTTTGTAAACACTTTGAAAGTAAATTTGATTACCGACCGAAAAGAGCCCCTGAATTTGCCTAGCCTAAAATTTAAAAGTATATTTTCATATTTTAATTAAGGTTCAGAAAGTACTTAATAGGCTATTTTAAAGGCATATAATTCGCAAATAATCCTTCTTTTGGTTCGTTCTGATTTTTAAATTATTGCTGACAAGGGAATTTTTCATTTAATTTTTCGAAATTACCAAAAGTAAGTAATTAGAAATACACATGACCAGCATGCAGGTACCCTTGGGTGTAGATTTCGCCAAGGCATAATCAGTGCGTCCGCTGGTGGGAAAGTCATTCCTAATGCAGAAACACTCTAAATTTTTAAGTAATTACCTTTGAAAGAATGCGAGAAGCAGAGTCTAGATTTAAAAGTCACCTCGCCAACGTTTTAAACGTATTGGTGCATCATTTTCATCTCCCATTTCATATCGGAGTGGAAAAAAGTAATAAGTTTGGCACTGAAATATCTATTTCTGTTCTAAGATTACTCTATCTATTTTTATTCTATCTATATTGTTACGAATTTTACGAGTCTATGGTAATCTTGCGAAATATGAAAGTTATCGCCAAATTGGCGATGGATTTGGTGACTTATTTTTGTTGCCAAATTTGGCGATATTCTACTAAATGTTCGCCAACCTTCTAAACCTTTCTAAAGCGTTCTAGAGATTTCTAGCTGGCCGACCGATAGGAGGTGCTTTGGAAGTCTATAAATATACCTGACATTGACATCAGAACTCAGTGTATTCTTTTCTGCTTAGAACTGAATGAATTTAAAGTGCGGTAGTCGTGTATTGTATTGAAGACTCTGTTATTCTGACTAGCATTTTTAGAGTTTTCGGCTGTATAGAAGACAGTTGTTGCGAGTTTTCTGTTGAATTTGCGTATGCGCCTGAAGAATTTACAGAATAATAAATTTTATTTTGTGTGCACTTTCTGAAGAGATTTTATTCAATCCCATCGAACCCAGGAAAACGGAACAATGTATAGATTATGGCACTATATAGGGCATATAAGTGTGGAGGACAGGTATAGCATTCTGGACTTCGATTTTTTTTTCTCATCATCTCACGACTTTTGGCTTTGAATTTGGCTTAAAACACACTAAAGCCGAGAAATTTAAGCGTAAAAGATTTGGGTTGATTTTTATTGAAATTATATATTTCTCAATAAATATTATTTTTTTATAAAGTGTATGTTGCCGAGTTCTTTTCGCAATATATTTCGAGCTTTTATCTGTACGTTTACCTAAAAATTTTAACTTCAAAGAACTTCATTCATTACTTTTTCGGTTTTTATCGCTTTTATGATTATCAAGTGAAACAATTTCCCTTGAGATAACACAGTTTGGCTGTGTTTTAATTTCAATTATTATTTTTTTAAACCCTAAAATTTCTGTTATATTCATTTACAGTATACTTCTATTTAAGCCGCCCATGAATGATACAAATTGGTAGCCAACAGTTGGGAATTAGCGTTAATTAACGGCGGCAAAATAATAAACGCTGAAATGATAACACCCGCAGATTATTCCGATAAAATCTATAAAATTTCCTCTGCCATTATTTCATTACAAGAGGTGAGATCGGAAGAACAGGAACTCTTGTCGCTGGAAATAAGAGTTTTCGAAGCTAATGAGCAATTAGTGCTCTCGGGGAACATTATCCGCGTGTCAAAGGAAGTCCGGAATGTGTTTTAAGTACGTTTCAGTCACCGTTGCGTTCCTAGGGATACGTGGGATGAAGCGCCCTTATCTAGACTCCATTGGAAAAGTGGGCGAGATAATTTTGAATCAGCCCCAAAGTTGATCATTTCTCGTGTCCAAGTAAATCTGAAAAGACGTCCATGTGTTCAAAATTCAATGCAAGTGGGATTATTTTAAATCGCTTCAATTTTCACAAATTTGCAAATATCGCTAAACATCTATTCTTTTACAAAGCTGCTATTTGGGCGTAAAACTGTCCCAGCTTCGAAGCAGTTTCAAATTATTAAATTTTATGTGTGAACTCCCCATCTGTTATTAACAATGTTATCAAAATAATGATGTATAGATTAAACATTGTTTATCTATGCAGAAAATAATTTAAAACAACCCGCCTTTTACCCCTTTATTAACGACTACAAAAGCATTTAAATACTCAAAAATTCTTTTAAAAAATTCCGCTATTCCTCCACAGTATAATCGTAATAATACACTATCTACCAATAAGTATTTGGACACACATGCAAATGACGACATCTGCGGTCATGATATAAGCCCTCGAGCCTTTAAATATCGTGTAGGAACAACGTTGGCATTAGTCGCATGCAAGGTGCCACGAAGTGCAGCGCTATCTGATTTCGAGAAATGTGTAATCGACGAGTATCACAGAAATGCCCGATCCTTAAAGAACATATCTAGCGAGCTGAATTACCAAAAATCGACAGTGACCTATTCAGAAGTGGAAGGTGAACGGTGATTATCGGAATGCGCCTTAAGACCCACGAAACTGGGACATTGAGACCGACGGATGCTGTCCAGAGAAATTCGGAAGAACCGCACCCAACCGATGGCCCACATACTCCAGGAGTTTCAACAGGCAACCGGGAGTGTTGTTTCGATGAATACCTTCCGTAAGGTAGCAAATCTGCTTGCTTTTCATGTTCGTGCTGCCGTCCATAATCCTTTGATCACAAAGTCCAACCGCGCTTCTCGGTTAATGTATGGAAATCACGTCGAAAGTGGACCGTAGATCAGTGGAAACGTGTTCTCTGTGTTAGCTCTTTCCTTCAGAACTAATTTCTGATTGTTGGAGAGTGGGAGATAAGAAAGCTTATACTTTAATAAACAAAAACAAAAGGTTTTATTTTAGAACACTTAGCGGCTCGCCGTATACGTGCGATACCGCTCATTTCACAGCTCACTCTGTCTACAGTATCGTATTGCACATGTGATTACATTCTTTTCGAGGTCTGTAACATGCTGCCATCTATTGACCCTGATGACAGAAATTTGATTATATTCGGGCATCCTGACTGAGAATTGCCCTTAAATCGTACATAGTTATAACACTACTAAAGAATACAATTTAAACATTAAACATACAACTTAAACAATTAGATATCAAACAATGTACAAGGAAACAAGATAGCATATGGTATTCAAAGTCTGATTTTGGATAACGTCCAAAGTGAGTCCTTATTAAAGTTCAAGAGTTCTTTGGTAAAAGTTTAAAAAAAACTACATTACCTGATCTTCGTAGGTTCTTACCTGGTGATGATTTGGACTAAGTTTAGGTGGTTCAGGAGGTTCTGCACTGGGATCCGCGTTGTCTGAATCGTCATCGTTTTCATATTGATGTTTAGGCCATGGCTTGAGTTGACTAACGTGAGCTGTTGTGGTCTAGAATCGTCCTTCTGTTTTTCCTCCAGCTGAGTAACTCTGTATGTGTCGTTCGGCAGTGTTTCTGTAATTATCAGCGGTCCTCTATATTTCGTCTGTGTCTTCGTAGGTTCTCCAGTTGGTTTTCGTGGACATCTGAAAACTACTATTTCCCCTGGTTTGTATGTCATAGTTCGACACCTTTTCTTGTCATAATCTTCCTTCATTTTTTGTTGCTTCTTTTCGAACTCTTTACGCGTTTTCTCTTGAATTTATTTCGGGTCTTCCATTTTTCTACGTCTGCGTCTGCAACTTTCCTGAGGATACCATCATTGAATCTGGGCATGTAGCCATGCAGCATCTCAAAGGGAGTTTTATCTGTGGATTTGTTAACTACTTTGTTTAAATTTTTTTCAGTTTCTTTAATTCGTAAGTCCCAGTCTTTATGACGTTGGTCCCTCATTGATGTCGCTATTGCGATAAGATGGTTCTATTAACTCGTTCTACCATGCAATTTCCTTGTGGATGTTGCGTAGAATTTAAGGTATGATAAATTCCGTTATCTTGGCAGTATTGTTCGAACTGATGCGAGGTGAAGCAAGTGCCTCTGTCGCTGACAAATCTATCTGGTAATCCAAATTATTCAACAAAATTTTTGAGAACTTTTAAGACATGTAGCGATGAAATATTCTTGACTGGAAAGAGTCCTGTGAATCTGGTGAAGTTATCAATTATTACCAGCAAGTCTTAATTTTTTCGAGAACTTTTCACAAATGGACCCAGATGATCCATGTGTATAAGAGAGAAAGGTCGTTTTCCTGGCTTAATGGGGTACAAATAGCCTTGTTGTTTTTATCCTGGTACTTTGTTCGTCAGGCATTCAAAGCACATAGATATGTCTTCGTAAGTAACGCTTCATATAAGGGAACCAATATAGTTCTTTAATTTTGTTGGCAGTTCTGTCGACTGAGAAGTGTCCCATCAGATCATGAAACTTCCTGCGGTACTTTTCCTCATGCTTTTGGGGATTACGTAAAGTACCTTTTCTTTTCCCTTCTGTTTAACTTTTCTATATAGCTAATTTTCTTTAAAAATATAATTGCATACTTTCTGTTTGTCGTCAGTTGTCCTTTCATACTCATCTTTTCGAAAAATTCTTAATTTCCTTAATTCTGGGTCTGCATGTTGGATTATTAAAACTTGTTCTTCTTCACTAAGTGTAAGACAAACGCTGATGAAGCATTCCGCTTATCACTGTTTCAGCTTTAAAATTCAATTAAAAATAAAAAATTTGAGACATAGACTTGAAATGAGGTTTATATGAATAAGAAATCTTTCGGCTTCCAGATGAGGTAAATATTTTCTTTGTAAGATAAAAACTCGAGGAGCATCGATATTATATCCACTTTGGGGACGATATTTCTTGAAAAACTGTTTCATTTTTTGATGAAAATATTAGTCTGTTTTAAAATATTTTTAAACAAATGAGGTCTAGTTTGAAAGAAAAATGTCTGTAGTCTTAGATTGTAAAAAGATCAAATTTCTACGAACATTTTTTGGCGAGTTATCGTAATCTGAAGATAAAAAAGTCAATATTTTCCCACAAAACATAAAATAAAAAAAAACTTAAAGTCCGACGAAGATAAGACATCTCTTACTTTGTTCCGCACATTTTTCTGCATCTATTGGTATCGGTCTCGACCCCATACCCCCAGCGGTTTCGGAGGAGATTCAACAGTGATTCACCTTCAACAGTAAATGGATGGAAGCTGTTGCATTGCCCGAGAATCACCCCTATGTATCTCGCTATTAGCACCTTATTCCTTCAACGTGATGTTCCGTGATTGGCGCTGTGCTTGAGATCGCTGCTCGTATGCAATAGCCTCCGGTTCGATCCCGATGTACGCTCATTTTTACTAATTATTCTAAATATTTGAATTTTATTCTTTTTCTTCTTAATATTTGAATTATATTTTTTATTTTACTTATCTGAAGAGGGCTTAATTTTTATATTTTTATTTTACTGCTGAGCACATATTTTCTGATGTACATATCTTGCTACTGGAGGTAAAGTCGTAAGACCATGGCACTCCAACAAACTCAATATACCTTGACCTTGACCCTAACAGAGGAGCGAGCGTAGCGAGCCTAGGGGCGAAGCCCTTAGTAAATTTACAAAAAAAGTATTAAAATACTGTAAAAGATAAAATTTAACCACTAGACGAATTGAGATGGAAGTTTTTTAAGAATTTAATTCAAATTTGTTACTATTCAGGAACTGATAGATCACATTTATCCAGGCATTTCTCAAGTACAGAATAAACCTATGGAAGGCTTTTGCGAAAGGGCCATTTTGACTCCAAAAATCGATCAAGCTGAATTCATTAATGACTTGTTGCTAAAGTCCTTTGACGGGGAAGAAATGGTCTACAACTCGATAGTCACTGTCAGATGATGCCGTTAACTATCCGGTAGAGTTTTTAAATTTCCTTAAACCTCCGGGTCTTCCATACCATAAGTTCTTTTTGCGGAAGAGCACACCTGTAATGCTCCTTCGGAATTCAAAACCATAGAAATTGTGTAATGGCATTAGGCTACAAGTCAAAGCCCTGCAAAAAAATTTAATTGAAGCCATTATTTTAACCGGGTATGCTCAAGGGGAAAAAAGTGTTCATGCCACGCATTCCTCTAATACCCAATAACCCCTCCCTTCACTTTAATACACTGCAATTTCCCCTTAAAGTATGCTTCGCCATGACGATAAGTAAGTCTCAAGCCCAAACTTTAAAATTCGCTGCCGTAGATTTAAAAGAAAATTGTGAAAATTCTCCCACAGACAGTTTTACGTAGCTTGCTCACACGTAAATTTGCGGACGAGCATGGTTATATTAGATCCGCCGAATGAAGAAACAAAAAATTCATTCTTCTAATACCCAATAACTCCTCCCTTCACTTTAATAGACTGCAATTTCCCCTTAAAGTATGCTTCGCCATGACGATAAGTAAGTCTCAAGCCCAAACTTTAAAATTCGCTGGCGTAGATTTAAAAGAAAATTGTGAAAATTCTCCCACGGACAGTTTTACGTAGCTTGCTCACACGTAAATTTGCGGACGAGCATGGTTATATTAGTTCCGCCGAATGAAGAATATTGTTTATAAGGATATCCTCTAAAAGGGCAATTTCATTATTATTTTTTTTTGTAATTATCCTAACATGTATTCCGTGGCGAAGCACGGGTATTCAACTAGTCTATATAGAAAAAACTGCAAAGGAAATGCCTGACTGACTTACAGACAACGCACGGACCAAACCTCTGGACCTAAAGTGCTGAAATTATGCTTGGCGATTTTTCTTATAGTGTAGAGGTGAAATAAGAAAGATTTTTGAAAAATTCTTCTTAGATTTTTTTAAATTAAATTTTTAAGCTGTTTTTGTAACATTTTTTAAAGTTTCCATTTAAAATAATAATTTGAGGGTTATAAAAGTTATATCACGAGAAAGATCCAACAAATTCCTTTAACATAAAATCCTTTTCGAATCCTTACCTCCATTTTCTGATTTTTGGGGAATTTTTAAAGATTCATTTTTAGAATATAATTTATTAAATGTTGATCGCGTGGTTTCTTTTCTTTCTGTGATACTTGAAACTCATTTTAAGTCACGTGCATAACAACGAAAGTAATTTGCAAAAAAAATTTTTTTTCTTGCTAATACGTCAGACGGTTGGACGTTATCCAAAAAATATTAAAATGCAGTCAAAGAAATGTTCCTCAAACTATACTATATTAACTGTACTATATTATTTAGTATGTTCTATTAGATTTAATCTTAATATTTTCTTTTGCATTATTTTGTCTATAAAAAATATCCGTTACGTTTTATTTATAAATATTTTTTTTTTACATTAATGGCATAGATTAACTGTTGTATTTAATTAGAACGTACTCCGTAGCGAAACACGGGTTTTCAGCTAGTACAGTGGACGCTCGTTAATTCGAACTCGAAGGTTCTCAGAAAAAAGTTCGAATTATCCGATGTTAAGTGAAAATATATCACTTTAAATGTGTATCACTGAAGAAACTCTTCTAGTATGTATAACCCCAGAAAATATATTATACTATGTTATCTAAAGTTAAACATATTAAAAAGCAATACAGACCTACCTTAATCATAAAATGAAGCAGACGATATGCAGTATAAAGTAAACTTTTATTAAAAATATGAATTTCACTTTGGGGAAAAACTGTAAAATGGGTGTTTGTATCTGTTTATGATGCCTATATTGTTCAGCCAGCTTCTCGATTTGAAGTAAACATTTCAATTCATAATCAGAGGAAGGTTCCATCTGAATAAATGCTTTCAGAGTTTTAATAGAGTCCATTATGGCTTTGTCCATTACGGCCGCATTAAAAATATCTTTCGGCAGGTAAGTAGAGAAAAGCCCTGGCGGATTCCTACCGAAATTAGTGCATACGTCTTCGTTTACATCAGAGCTTTGGCCACATACAGTTTGATAAGAAATATTTTGCCTTGACTTAAATCGAGAAAGCCATACATCACTGCATTTAAAATCTTCAATACCCATTCGACTTGCCAATTCATCAGCTTTCGTCAGCACTAGGAGTCCATTTATCGGAAAATTCCGAGATCTAACATCCTGGAACCATAGCAGTAGAGCTTTTTCTAGAACGTCTTGGGACGCATTTCCCATGCGTTTCCTTCCTCTAGCAAATTTTGATTTTTCCCATGAATCTAAAATTGATTACTTGTTTTTCAAATTAGTTGACAAGGCATTTTTTTAAATTTCATAGTCAGCTGCTCTTTGATTTGCATTCGCCATTCTCTACTTTCTTTAAAATTTCTACCTTTGTCTCCAAAGTTAGGGTTTTATACTTTCCACGTGTAGACATCCTGAAATTTTACACGTTCACACCACACAATGAGGAAGAAAAACTAGACCACATTAACTTGTCTGCACTGCAGTTATAACTGACGCAGCTCCCTAGAATCTGTAGTAAAGACTAGTTGTTCTGAAATTCTAAACAAATCGATCCAAATAAAGGAAAATTGCTTTTTCCGTTTAGCACTAATAAGAAGGACAATAGCTACTAACGTTTAGCGGACATGCAATAGTCTAGGAATGCAGGCATGTGCTTATTTACACAAAAAAGAAATTTTGACACACAAAATAATAAATACAGTGTGTATTTTCTCCATTAAACGAGGATAAAGAATTTTTTTTGTCAAATTTTTAGTTCGAATTAACCGAAGTGATAAAAATTTAGTTCGAATTAATAAGATATTTTTAACATTAACTCCAATACAAGTTTTTTGGGGCCTTTGGATTAGTTCGAATTAACCGAAAGTTCGAATTAACCAAGTTCGAGTTAACGAGCGTCCACTGTATATATATAAATTAACGCCTACTTATTACGTCATTATTAGTGTTTGTATGAGTACGTGTAGACAATGTCCAGGGTAAATTATTATAGAATTCTGAAAACATTTCAATGAAGCAGAAATCGTTTTCACTCTGGAACTTCATGGAAGGAAAAAATTATTATTTATATGATCGTGATATGAAATCAATGAAAAGGGCCTCATTTCATTCGTCAAATGTTATACATTCAGTTTGTCGACCATTTTGCTTTTTCAAAAGTCTCTGGTAATTAAAAGAGCCCTTTTACGATTTGCTATTAAGCACAGTTAATAAGACTGACAAACTATTTAAATTCTGAGATATGAGAATTTCTAGTTTACAATTCTCTTACGTCAATAGGATGGCAAAAAAGAGTAAAATGTATTCGATATGCCCTCCCAAACAAATCGTATTGAAATAGGGAGTGCTCAGTTTCAGAGCGGTTAAAATGAACCAAAAGGAATAAAAATCTTCAAAAGATTTAAACTGCTGACGATTAATTTTGCGCTTCAACCTATATTTTTTAGATTACAGAATCGTTACCGAAAGGAAGCATAGGGAGTCATTACTACAAAACTAATCCAAAGAAATATGGAAAACTCGATTACTCGATATGGAAAACTCGATTTTGCCCAAAATTTTACAAATATGGGAATATGGTTGCATGTTTATACAGAGGCTGTTCACACATTTTTTAGACGATGTATATTTTATTCACAAAACTAAATTACATAAAATTCTTGTATTTTAAATGTTCTATTTGACATCCCTTATTCTGAACTATCTTTCGATACCGCAATTTCCAGGATAATAATGCCTTTTGAAGTGTCAGAAGAGGTATTCTATCCCATTCCTCCTGAACAGCATTCCAGAGTCCTGTAAGGGTTTTGGGACGACGTTTGGATAATGCAGATTTTAATAGTCCGAAAGCACAAAAATCCATAGGTGATACATCGGGAGATTTAGTACGGATATCAGTGAAGGGTATGGCCTTGATACCAGTTTTTTGTTCCATTTCTTTTAGGAAATTTACAGTGGATTTTGATGTGTGACTGCTAGCTTTGTCCTGATGGAGTCTCACAGATTGATGGCACTGTGGGTAAAGCGATGGTATTTCATTCAAAAAAATTAGCGACAAAATATGTTCCTGATAGTATTTGGAGTTAATCTTGACATTTTTTCCACTCTCTTTATTTTTAACTTGCCATTATAAGAAAAACCAGCAACAATCATGAATCCCTTAGAAAAACTTTCTTTCGATTCTTTGAACCATGTACTTAAATTTTTTTCTCCCCTTTTATGATAATAAATGGCTCTTTTTTTGGTGCAATCATTTAAATACACCCATGATTCATCTACTGTGACAATTGTTTTCCATTTGTCTTTGGATAAGTGTTTCTCATATAGAATTCTGCAGCGTGTCCTGCGTTCAGCGATATGATTTGGAAGAAGACGATGCACATTGCGTTTTTTCGCTTTCTTAAGATTTAAATCAACGTTTATCATTTTGTTTACAGTGGACACCGAGCATTTTAATGATTTTGCAACTGTCCTTTGACTAGGGGGATTTATTTTTAACATTAAACAACATACCTTTGCAATAGTCGAAGATGTCCGTTTTTTCCTTGGATACTTGTTTGGAATTTTTGTCCCACTTGAGGCTCCAATTTCACGTTTTTTTCCTTTCTTGTTGACGATATTACCTATCGACGCTTTAGATATCACAAAATCATGAGTCTCACATCGTTTTTTGATAACGGAGTATGCATATTTCTCTTCGGAAAGAGCATAAATGTAGCCTTCGAACCACTGCTTTGTTAAAAACGCCATTTTGAATATAAAAAAAACTTTCAAGCCGCAGACGATAATTTTGACTTTTAAAAACATAGTACAATTGCAATTATTTCTTTTGCAGCAAACGCTTTTTTATTACCGCTTACCTAAAAATGTGCTCCCACGCTTATCTAAAAAATGTGAGAACAGCCTCTGTATAACACAGTTTGTTTTCCTAAAATTCTAAACAGAAAATTAAGGCACACAATAGTGACATATTTTTAAACTAACTTTCACCGTGAAATAGGGAAGGTACAGAATGATAACCAGTATTGTTCAATTTAAACCACAGATCATCGAGCTGCATACGTGTTAATTTTATTTCTATATTTTATTCTTTATTAAATTTAGATAAAAAATGTGGCATTTCACTGCTGCCCTCTGACGGCTAAAAGAAATATCAACCTTTGATAAAAAAGCTCTTTTATTAAAAAATTCCCACCCGACACATTCATGATGGTCTAAAGTGAGAATAAATAAATTTAAAGTTTTCTTCGGACAGAATAACACCTGTTCTAAAAACACTGATCTCAAATCTGACAGAAGTTAATAAATAATTCAGATTTTAGAATCATGCACTAGAAATATTTCACTGAATAATTTTTAAAAAAAGGACCTTCAAGTAAGGGTCTTATATTCATATTAAGTTTATGTCGCTTTTGCTGTTAAGTCATGCATTTAAAATTCTGTTTAAAATATTCATGAAAGAATCCCTTATTCAGCATATAAATGTCTGCTACATTTCTACATTTTCCTGCTTTTCAAATACTTTGAAAAGAATAGCTGTTACAGATTGCGACGAAGTATAAACGCAACTCTCAAAGCTCATTTGTATAAAAATTAATTAACAGCTAAATGGACGATTTTTTGAATCCCTCGGCCCCTTATCAGAGGCGAGGAAATTTATGTAAGGCGCCCTTCAACTCCAGGCGGAATTTAAAAGCACATTGTAGATGGCTTTCAAAGTTTCAAAAGATGAAAAATCGACCCAGAGAAATTAATTCCTGCTGGTAATACCGCGACCTTAATTAATAACAACTATTCGTCACTGTTACGCATTAAAGCCAGTTAGTTTGAGCCTTGACTTTTAGCTCTTTTCATTATATATAATATAACAGGCTTCACTGTATAATTACAAGATAAAAAGAATTTTTTATATACCATGTTTTTAAATTTTCTGTTGAATCATATAAACTTGACAATTCTATTTATTAATAAATACTTTTAAATTTTCTTTTGATGAATTATCCCATCAACTTGAAAGTAAATGAAGTTAATTGAAGTTAACTTGCGTTTAACTTTTCGATCCCGTCCCGGCTGATAGATGGCTGCACCAGTCTACAAAACAAAATTAACTGAAAATGAATTCAATACTGCTTAAAGATGGCTAAAAGTATTAACATAATGCATTGTCGTCGTGTTCAGAGCTATTCTAAAAGTTTCAAATGTCTAGTTAGTCGGGAAGTTAGTTAAAAATCAATTGCAAGATTTGTCTGGACAAACACACACACACAAGCAAAGAAGAAAGCGACTTAATAAAAACATGGTAATAAATATATTAATTTCTCACTTTTGATATCCCGCTTGTGAGCAGTGATTAACTGGGTCATGGATGCTAAATAATATTGGCTTTTATTTTTTTTTCCAAACGAGGGCACAAAATTTTACATCATTTTTTGCACTTTTTTTTCAAAGAGTCTTTTTTATTAAAAACGCTGTACATTTTGTTTTAGAAAAGCTAAAATTCAAAACTTAAAACATGTTACTATATTCTATATGCCTTCTAAACCGATTGCTCTATTTGCATCACTTTTCCCTTTTGATCACAGAAAAGACGTCAAAATAATTTCGTAAAATTTACGAAAATTTTACGAATAAGACATTTTAATGACTTGATAGGGGAAATTTCGAAAAAATTTCAATAATTTATTTATTTATTTATTTATATGCGGAGTAATGTCTGCTTCAGAGAAAATATTCCTTCGAAACGACGGAAATTATTTTAATGAACAAGGGACAAATGAACGTTGAGCAAAATATCATAGAGCTATCTTGCAAGGATATACCAACTCTGAGATAAATGAAAGTTGCATAATAAAACTTGAAAGTGTTGAAATGGTAGAGACATGCAGTCTGTGTGTTGTTTCATCCTATACCGTAAAATTCTCTGGTATGCTTTGATGAAAGAAATAGAAATGTGTTAATTTTGACAGTTTTGTTTCTACAACACACTTAATAACCGTTTTTCCTGAAAAGTGCCTAGAGGAAATTTCTTAGGGGGCTTTACTGCATTCCATACTGCATTCCAAGAGCATTATGTGTACCTATATATATATATATATATATATATATATATATATATATATATATATATATATAGGTACTAATGCTATATATATATATATATATATATATATATATATATAACATACAAAACAAAAAACCTTTTTAATTTCCAAATTCTTTTTATTTTCCTTTAAAGTTACTTGGGCGTAAGCAAACTAATCTCGATTTCGTTTTAAGAACAAAGGATTTGAGCGTAACCTAAAAGCAATAGTAGGTAATCAATATATCATCCCTTTAAACACCAGTCTCGTGGGCACCAAATCTTATATAATCGGCCAGGGTATCGAACCCAGAAATCTCCTCTGTCCAATGAATGCAAAGTTCAAGGGTCATGTGACGATGACCTCGTGAAATTTTTAAAAGACACCAAGGTTTTGGCCGGGATTTAGTTGAATTGTCGTTGCCCCGATAACTTGTAACGGTGGAGGCAATGAAGTCTTGGTTCGAGATTTGACTTGTTTTCTTTGTGTTCGGGGCTGGAGGGGCCCGTAAAAGAGTTTTAAGAGGGCCTTCGAGTACCCCAAAGCGACAGTGAATTTCACCAGCCAAACTACTGTGTTATAACAATTATGTTGACTATGACGAACTAGATCATTTCTGTGACGCACGGCCGGCAATCAACATCTTGCTCCCTCGCCGCCGCTGCTAATGCTATATATATATATATATATATATATATATATATATATATATATATATATATATATATATATATATATATATTAATTAATGTGGGTCACAACGATATATAATTTATACTAGTGAGGCGAATATTTGGGATTTATTAAAATCTTCTAAAAAGACCGTAGTGCTTAGCCCTAACCGACTGATGGCAAGGGCACCTGAGGGAGCGAAGTAGCTTTTCCGGGAAGCACGGTAGCCCACTTGGTAAACTTTATTCTCGTCGTTGTAGGTCGTCTGAAGGACTGGAAAGAACGCTGATTTCTACCTAAGTATGTGAAGGGCGCTTGGAGATTGTACCGAAAGTAGTCGGTTTCTACTCGCGCCGGAGTTGTGCGTGTGCTCAAGAACAGTGAAGGTCGCTTTGTGGGACTGTACTGAAGCTTAAGCTATTTGCAAAATTTGAAAAATATTATTGCTTATTGTGCAGCAAGGACGCTCCACGGATATTTTTATGCGCTTAGTCGAGGTAGGACTTTCATTTGCATTATAAATCGTGTTGTGTTATTTATGTATATCGGGCTTGTTGCGTGTTAGTATATTAAGTTTAGAGTATAGTACTTGTTGTTAGTGTGCTATAATTTCGAACTATTGATGTTTAATAAGGGCTTAAATATAATAGATATTGGTTTTGGATGGTATCTGTTAAGTGAAAGTGTATATTGCGTGTATTTATTTCCATTGGATTGGTATATCCATACATTGTTATGTTTGTTGTCTCGTGAAGTACGGTTTGTTTAAAGATGTGGAGGCTCGGAGACTGTTCTCATGTTTTCGTTCGTGTTGATGCAGTTCGCAAACCACTTTAGCCACCATATGATGGTTCCTACCAAGTTATTAAACGAAGACCTAAAGTTTTTCTTTTGCAGTTTCCTAAGGGTCAGCGTTGGGTCTCTTTGGATCGTTTGAAACCGGCTTTTCTTTTGGAAGATCACTCGGTGCGAGATACCAACAAGCATGCTGTGGTCATCCCTTCCTCAGTGCTGACGTCCTCTTTCAGTCAACCCGGAAAGGTTCGGCCGCCTGCTTACGTTTCTCAGCGTGGTCGAAAGGTCCGTTTCCGATTCCCAGGAACCGTCCATTTCGGGGGTAAGTGATGTGGAGGCTCGGAGCTGAAGTGAAATGATTGCTTGGAGATGTTATTGACGGTTCCAGTTCGAGCATGCGCTGTCCCAAGCTGTTTCGTATATAATTGGCTGACAGTAGTTCTCTCTCTCCCGAACATCACTCATTACGATGTATCAGAATGTTAGTAATCCTGCAGGAGTTCTTGAGTGCAAATGATGTTTTTAAGTTGTATTTAATTAAAGTTAAGTTTGTTTAAACCTAATTTTACGGCTCTTCATTTTTATCACATCTCGAGACACCCCTGCTGTTAACTACTTCCTGAAGTGTGTACATAGGGTTGGTGGTCTAGACCTGACCACCAGTAACTGAAATAAGTCCACTTAGAATTGGCATGGATAGTGAGGATATAAATAAAAGATTAATAGAACTTAAAGAGACATTTAAGGTGAAACATAAAACAATTGTGAACACGGTCCTAACGTGGTCCAAGTCAAAATTGAATGCCGAACAGGTGAAGCAAATGAATGAGGGAATAGGAATGGCCTTAGATGTGATGTAGAAGCAAAGGGCTTGTATAGAATATTTAAGGGGACAAATTAAGGTACTTGAACGTGATAGGGAAAAATTACAAGGCAAGACAAGGGAGAAAAGACATACGCTGGAGTAACTGAGCAGCCACAGAGAAGCAGATCAAGGTCAAGGAGACGTGACGAAGAGATTCATGTACTGACTATACTACCAAAGGGCGAGCAAAGCTCTGATGATACCAAGAGGTCCGAGAGATGCTTAAACAGGAGAAGATCAAGGTTAGAATCAAAATGTGTAGAAGAATCGGGATAGGTGGTATTATAATTGGCACGGATAAAGACGACGATTTGTAGCAGATGATAGCAGAATTTAAAAAATTTGATCAACTCTGGAAAAACTATAAAATTGATAAGCCACGGAAAAGGAACCCACAAATTATCATATATGACGTAACAACAGAGTATGGAAAGGATGAAATTTTTGAAAAAGTAATTGAACAAAATAAGGAAGTGGATAGAGAGGAAACTATGATAATAACCAGCTTCAAAGGAAAACTGGGGAATAATTGGATATTGAGTATTGGGGGAGAGTGCTTTAAGAAGCTTAATAGGCACAAGAAAATTAAGATGGACTGGAATAGATACAACTTTAAGAAGTATATAAAACCGAAAACATGTTTTAAATGTTGGAGGTTCGGACATTTGGCTAAATATTGTCGTAACGGCAAAGTATGTGAAAATTGTGAATAAAAGGAACAAGATCAACCCTGTAGTAAAGAGGTATGTTGCGTAAATTGTAAAATACAGAATGAGAGACGTGATTTAAAGTTGAATACTACACATTTGCCCACCGTTATTATGGGCCCTAGTTATTGTGCGGAGGTGGGTCGCATTCAACAAAGGACGTTTTATGGCTAGCTCGGGGCATTTGCCTAAATTTTTACACCATAACCTAAATTGTTTGAGATACGCAACGTCGGAACTTTCTGTGGACATTCTTGGACGTGGTTTTAATTAACGAGCCGTATTTTAAAAGGTATGAGGAAGCAGTCATTAAGGGACATCATGGAACACATCAATATATTTACGATAATAATGATCCCATAGCAGCATTGATTATTGATAGAAAAATTAAATTTACTAAGTTATTGATAAATGACTGTTTAGTGGCCATCAAGGCAAAGTTGGGAATGGAACCTTATATAATAATATCAATTTATCTCTCGCCTTCAGTAAGTGGTGACATGGACCATACGAGCCCATATTTTGAACAATTCTGTCAACTGCTGGAGGTATGCAAGAAATATAAATTCGCTTTTATGGGTGACTTTTATGCCAGCGCTACAATATGGAGTCAAAGGCCCACCAATATAAGAGGCGCAGAGATAATAGACATAACGATTCAGTATGACGCAACCATACATAACGATACAAGTGATTTGCCCACTTTTAATAGCCCACCTGGGCAGGGATGAATAGACCTACTAATTACAGTTGGGGGGGATAGAAGATAAATTTACTGACTTTGTGATAGAGGACTCTTACAAACTTACCGACCACAATGCGATTAGTTTTATAATAACTATGGATGGAGATCAGGTGCAACATAGAATGCAAACTAGATGGGACATAAAGAATGCTGACTGACTTTCATTCAGAGCGGATTTGTATGGTGTGCTATACGAAATAGAGAAAGGTATTGAAGAGAATGCATTGGAAGACACGATTCAGAAGCTCAATAATAAGTTAGTGTATTGGTGTCAAAAGCATAGGAAAGACAGCGTTAAAAAAAGGATATAAAGCCGATTGGTGGAATACAACGTTAGCCATTAAGAGAAAGAGGGTTAGAGATCTCAGGAAGAGAGCCCAAAGGGAGCTTGAACAGGACGAGAGACAAGAATTAGTAACCAAATTTAAATGTGAGAGAGCCAAATATAAGAAAATGATTTTGGAAGCCAAAAGAAAGTTATTTAAAGATTTTATTGATAATCTAACAGTGAAAGATACATCTGGTGAAGTAAAAAACATCATTACAGATAAAAGAAGAAACGAAGTAGTAAGCATAATTCACCCGGAAGGTAATTCGCATGAAGAAGAGGAGGACATAGAAAGAACATTAGCAAAATATATCTTCAGAACCGTTAGGGAAATGGAAAATAATGAAGTGGAAATTGAATTACGATTTGAGCAGAACAATATTACAAAGTGGTAAGTTGAATTAATATTAAATGGAATTGCGAAGGGCAGGGCGCCCGGTTATGATGATATAACCATCAGTATCATACAAGAAGTACATAGAACCTATAATAAAATTTTGCGAAAAATATATAATAAATATTCGAATTTGATGAAGTTCCCGAATGTTTGGAAACGCACCACGGTTTGCTATTTTTAAAAGTAAGAAAAGACCCGAAGGATCCTGGGTCCTACAGAACAATTTGTCTGTTGCTCATAATGGGTAAAATTTTGGATAAAATTTTAACTAATCGCCTCGTTTTTCATAGAGAGAAATAACAGGATTTCAAAAGATCAGTATGGTTTTCGCAGAAGTATAAGTACCATCACAGCCTTGAATGTAATAAGGATTATTTGGAAATAGAGCAGAAATAGAGCAGAAAAGAAGCACACTTGCTTAATAGCCTTGGATATAAGCAACGCTTTTAACTCAGTTAAGAAAGAAAGTATAATTAAACAATTGAAAAAATTAAGTCTTCACATAAATTTGTAACAGGAAAATAATATTGGCAAATAATGAGGATAGATTATAATGTGGGCGTGCCCCGGGGTTCTTCCCTGGGGCACATATTGTGGTTGATAGTCATTAACCCCCTGCTAGAAAAGCAAAGCTGCGGTGTGGGATAGCATATGAAGGCATTTGCTGACGATGTGTTAATTGCCATCAGAAGTCCAACTATATACAGATTCACAGAGTTTGCTGATGTAGTGTTAAATCAGTGCCAATGATACTGAGTTACTCATAAAGGCCAAATTAGTAGGAGGCCCACAATAAAAATAGATAATCAGAGTATAACATATAGCAAGGAGATAAAATATTTGGTGATAATGATAGATAAAGATTTAAATTTTACTGTGCCCTTACAAATGGTAAAAGAAAAGGGATTGAAAATTATTTAAAAACTGACTCGTTATACAAAGAAGACATGGGGCCTGAAGGCTGACATAATAAAATAAATCTCTCAAGTTGTAATTGAAAAGGTGATACTTAATTGGGTGCAGATTTGGAACAAAAACATTGAGAGAATAAATAAAAAATTGAAACACATACAAGGGCTATTTCTATTGGGGATTACTCATTGTTGTAAGATGGTATCCACAGATTCGCTGGACGTATTGGCGGGGTGTCTGCCTTTTGACATCAAAGCTAAAATTGAAAAGGATTTATATGAGATTTTGTATGGGGGAAGCGATGATGGAATATGAAGGTATATGCTATAAGACAGAAAACTGCGAGGTAAATTATAAGCCATGTAAGAACGTTAAGGGATTATACGCCATAGAGTGGACTTCTGATAGGAGGCCCAAGACGAACATAGAGTACTACACTGATGGCTCGCGAATGAATGGCAGGACTGGCTCGGGAGTGGTCTGTTACGAGAACGCGAAGGAAAATAAGATTATCATGGAAAGGTTGTCTGATGATGCGAGTTTTTAGGCAGCAGAAACTAGAGCCATATATATGGCCCTGCACGATGACAAGAACAGTAATAAAATGGAAATAGATTTCTATACTGATTCTATGAGGGCTTTACAAGCCCTGGAAGCGGCAGATTACAGGAGTAATTCCGTGGAAGAGATTAAGAGCATAATAAGAGATGGGGGTTATAAAGACACACTTTCAATGGGTTCAGACCCACGTGGGCATACTAAGGATCGAGAGAGCAGATGAAGTGGCCAAGGATGCCACCGAATTTGAACATATTAATACCAATATTAAATGCCAGAAAGGCCAGGTTAAGAATATCATAACTACAAGGGCCATTCGTGACTGGCAAGATAGGTGGGACAGGTCAAATGTAGGAAGGCCAGTATATGAAATATATCACAAGGTTAGCTTAAAACGGTTAAGCGAGGATTTTAAATTGAACCAAGCAATCACCGGACATGGTTGTTTCCGTCTTTATAAGAATTGGTTCCATAATAAATGTAGTTGTTGTCCTTGTGGCGCTGAACAATCTGTAAATCATTGCATAATGGATTGTCCGTTATTTGTTGAATTCAGAAAGAATATGCCTTCTAATATTAGAAATTGGGATAAGCACAAATTATTTACGGACTTTTATAGTAAAAAAGTTAGTAGTTGCATTATGGATGTTCTTATGTAAATGCATTTCCCTGTTTGATTTTGTTAGTGTGTGTATATTACATAACTATTGAAAGTAATGTTAATTGTAAGAATTTTAATTATAACTGAATACATGTACTTATTCAATATTTATTTGTGTATTGTAATATTGTAAATGAATGCAGATATATATGAAAAGAGGATATGATTGTATAATGTGAAATAATTAAGTGTTATTGCAATTAAGTATGCGTTATTGTACTGCAAATTGTTAATGTTAACTATATGAAGTTTGTTCTGCAAATGAATACATGTATGTTTGTAAATACTTATACGCTGCTATATGAAGTTGTTAATGTCTTTATGTGCGTATATTGTACTGTAATTGTGTATGTAAATTTGTAAACAAATTTAAGTTATGTAGTATATGTAGAATAAGGCGCAGGAATCAGTTTTTGCGAAACATAGCGGTAATTCTGTAAAATATTCACTCTTACTTTCCTCAAAAAAAGTTTGAAAACTCGAACCATTGGTCACAGGACGTCATTCGGGAGTGAATTGGGGTCAATGACCTTGACTATTCACTGCACCCATCTAGGAACTCTAGATCACATCTATTTCGAGCGGCTGCACCTGAGTATAGGGCAGATATTAAGGGGGTCCATAATAAATGCAGGGTCCATAATCCCACCTTCTCCTATAGCACGTGGGTTAGATGCGGACGATCGCAGATTAACTACCAACACTAGTTAACATAATTAACATTTATTTACAGTCCAGTCTAAAGAAAATAGGATACATCTCGAACTGAATCTACAGCAGCAACTTCAAACAAAACCTACATTAAACTTCTCTTCTCATTAAAAATGACACTCAACTTCTGCTACCACTAAACCGTCTGTTTAGTGCAACACCTTAAACTCATCATTTACGTTACAATCACACTGAACCATCTGTTCGGTATAGCGCCCTCTCCTTATCTCCTCTCTATCACATTGGAACTCCCACTGCCACTAGACCGTCTCTCCAGTGCAGCGTCCTAGGCTCATCCCTCTCTGTAACATTCAAACTCCCGCCTGCACCCAACCGTCTGTTCAGTGCAACGTCCAACATTTCTCTCCTCTCCGTAACATTGGAATTCCCCTCTTTTCTCCTCTGGAGCCTTTGGTCTGCTGACAGCGCTGCTCGACCTTACGAAACCGATGCGCGTTTCTGATCCTGCACACACACACACACACACACGCGAGCATATATATATGAAACAATAATGTTTCCCTTCATTAACTTTGTCTTACAGCAACAGAGCATTATCCCTCAATGTGATTTTGATCTGGACATTCCAAAATTAATCTATTCGTTTTCCCCTTAAACAAGCCACGCGCCTACAGCTTATATAAGAAGATTGTTCTAGAAGCCATGACGAACGATCACCCCATATGACGCGTTAACCCATTTAAGACTGGTGTTGCGAAAACGCAACATTAATTTCTGTATTTTTTGAAGACATGTTCTAAGTTTTGTACGTCTGAAGTAACATTTTTATTTTATTCTCTATACTTTAATTGTTCATAATAATATTTTTGTTTCCACATTTGCCCGCTTTCAGTACTTGCAAAAAATTGCTTTATTTTTGGTGTTTTGAAAGGGAAAAAATGACTAGTTTCAAATAACAACTGTAGATAGCAGCACATGTTAAATTTCCGATTTGATGCTTGTTCCGAGTTTACTAGAGACTAAAGAACAAAATGGCTTCAGCAGGTAAGGCATAATTTTTGTTTTTATGTTTCTCAATTCATATTTTTTAAAATGTTGCGAAACCGCAACATCAGTCCATTGTGAATTACTTAATTCCAATGTGTATTATTGGTGCTGCATAGTTTTTTATGCAGTAAATTGGTATTGTTTGCATTTGAGATAAGTTTGTCTCTAGAAAAAAGCGAGTTTTGACATTGGAAGACGCATTGGAGTATTTTCATGAGCTAGATGATGATAATTTTTCAGAATCGTCCTCAACAGAAGATAATGATGAACCATAATTCGTCATTATCCCTCCAGATCCGGATGAGTTGACGGATGAAGAAGCTATTGATGATGATATTTTATGTGAAAATGTCGAATCACCTAAAGACATTGCAGGTGAAATCGACATTTTTTTCTAATAAATGAAAAAGTAAGCAATATAGTAAGAAAAAAAAGCATATTGTATGGGAAAAATGGAGACTCTACATGGATGTAATGAATTCTAAAATAAGTTTATTAGAGTTTAAGAGATCTATAGCTTTGATAGAGCCATATCTTTGATAAAAAGGCTTGAAGAATGCAGATGAATTCTGTTTTACCTGAAACTTCACATATTGGATGACCATCTTCAATTTAAAATCTAATTCTCAACGAAACTCGGAAAGACGGCATGGGCCATATTATTTCTAAAAATAGTGAAAATAAACAAAAAAGATGTAAACAATGCAAAAGTCAAATAATTACTGTATGTAGTAAGTGTAATGTACCTCTTAATGCGTGTTACGTCATATAACCCTTTAGTGTCATGCGATGCATCCGTGTGCCCTCTAGCGGCAATATGTAAAAGGAAGTAGAAGTACGAAAGCGCCGCTTGACAGCGGTCGACAGCTACTCTGCCTCCCGTTAGCGGAGAAATAAAAATAAAGTTAATTTGCAGCAATCAATGCTGTTGGTCCGTCAGCTTATTTAAGCACGAAATTATAATCTAATCAGTTTCCAACCAACTACTAGGAAACTTGCCTGCGGCAAGAGTCAATCCTAGTCCTCCATTTTCTCATTGCGGGATTGAATTTCTGTGCCCTTTTTAATCAAGTATAAGGGTCAACGCAAGGGTATATTTCAAAGGTATACGTCGCAGTATTTGTGTGTTTTGCCACTAAAGCGATTCATTTAAAAGTGGTCACAGATCTAACTTCAAACGCATTAATTGCGACACTGAAACGCTTTTTCGCTAGACGTGGAAAAAGTTTTTGTATCTTTTCTGACAACGCCAAGAACTTCATAGGGGCTAATTCTGAGATAAAAAAATTACATAAACTAATGAGTAAACCTTCTGAAATGTTTGTAAATTATTTAGTCACCAGAAGGAATTAAATGAAAATTCATCCCACCTCGGTCCCCAAACTTTGGAGGGTTATGGAATCAGGTGTCAAACGTTTTAAATCACCTTAAACGAGCAGGGGTTTAAAGGCTTACATCGAATTCTTAACTGTAACAACAGAAAATAGAGGGTTCTCAATAGTAGACCCATTATGCCTAGGTCTACAGATCCCAATGATTGTAATGCATTAACACCTGGACATTTCTTAATTGGCCGTCCATTAATTTCGATACCAGAGCCAAATTTAACAGAAAGTAAAGATAATTATTTATCCAGATGGAAAAAAACGACCAAATTACTCAATGGTCTGGGAAAAATTGGTCGAGAGATTACTTGAATCAGCCGCCTTACGTGGTGTGAAGCAAATTTATTGAAACAAGTGATGATACTTTTGAGTCGTTATTTGCTGCTTTAGAGCTGAGATATGATAATAGACGGGCGGTTGTTGACATACACATCCAGTCTATTCCTCAAAATAGAAAAATTAAATGTTGAGTCATCAAAGGGTTTAAGATTAATTACAGATACAGTAAATAAAAGCTTAAGAGCCTTAAAGGTTCTGAAATTAGAGTGTAACGAGCTTACGAATGCAATATTTGTAAATATAATTTCACAAAAATTAGATAACGAAACAAGAAGGTATATGAAATGTCTCTTACGTCAAAGGAAATTCCATCGCTTGAAAAACTACTTCAGTTTTTACAGGCAAGATCTCTCGTTTTAGATCAGATCTACAAACCCCCAACCACAATTAAATTTCGTCAGGCTACAACAAGCAAAGTGAACAATTTACTTGTTAATCAAAATAAACAAAAAAGTTATGTCAAACCCTGCGTTTTGTGTAACATAGAACATCCGTTATACGATGATCGAAATTTTTTGAATATGAGTGCTCCTAAACGAATATAAATATTAAATGAAACAAATTGTGTAAAAATTGTTTAACAGTTTCATAATGTACCCTGTAGATCAACGTTTGTCTGCAGAATTTGTAAAAAATCAGGTCACAATTCTTTAGTTCATGTTCCATCGGAATCGAAACTATCGCTTTCGAGCTGTAAAAATAGTTCTCATGTGGATGAATTATTGCCTTCGGATACGAGGCTGGCGCCAGATGCCCCACATGTTAGCAATCGTCTCTAGCCGCTAATTCCAAACATAGCGCGTTGCTCTGCACAGTCAGCTTATATATTGAAAACAAATTTGGAGAAAAAATAAAGTAAAAAGGGATTTTGGATAGTGGTTTCCAGTATAAGCATAATGACCTCGGAAACAGCTGAATCATTAGGAGTGAATAAACAAGAAGTTAACACAGCGATTTCGGGAATAAATTTTGGTGAATGCTTTGTGAAAAATAAACCACGGCAAAAATATCTAATGAAGAGGTGATTTTAGCCGAAACTTTATCATTTTTTATTTTGCCTCGTATTACAGGGTTAACGCCCTACTCATCGAATTGATATATCCAATATTTATTTCGAATGAAATAAGACTTGCTGATGCGGATTCAAATGTCCCCTACCAGAATCAGTGTATTGTTGGTTTGTGAATTGTTTTTTGATTTTGTTAAAGGCGAAAAATTCAGATCGTATGAAAGTTCATTATTATTGCAAAACAGTGTTTTCGGATATCTAGTTACAGGGTCGATCAAAAATACAGATTCTTATTATTTTTCTGGTCTAATTTCAGAACCTGAAAATTTAGATGAGGTTGTAAAACATTTCTTTGAATTAGAATCCTTTCGGGGAGATCGTATAGGAAATTCAGATGACTCAAAAACATTTGAAAAACAGTACTGTGAAGAACATTTTAGTTCTTCAGTTAAAAGAGATGAAGCAGGAAGGTACATTGTGAGATTACCAATTTTTAAAGAAAAACTGCACACTTTAGGGGATTCTAGAGAAATCGCAGAAAGGCGTTTAAACTTACTTTGGAAAAATTAGATAAAAATAAGACAATGGGCACATTATATAAAGCTTTTATGGAGGAATATGTTTCTCTTGGCCATATGGAAAGAGTGATCAATGATAAGTGTTCTAAGGAAACCTATTATATTCCACACCACGCTGTCTTTCGCCCAGAAAGCACATCAACACCACTTCGCGTCGGTGTTTGACGCTTCATCAAAATCAAGCAGGGAATTTCTCCTGAATTCCATATTGCTGAATGGTGGGACAGTACAACAAGAATTATTTTCGATAATAGCGAGATTCCGTACTTATAAATATGCATTCAGTGCGGAGATAAAAAAGATGTACAGACAGATTCTTGTAGATGACAGGGATAGAAATTTACAAATGATAGTGTGGAAACCAACTCTTTGTGCTCCAGTGGAGACATACAGACTTAAAACTGTTACTTATGGTACAGCTTGTGCTCCGTTTCTAGCGACAAGAACTCTAAGAGCACTGGCTGAAGATGAACAAAATTATTCCAAGGCGTCCTTAGCACTAATCAATGATACCTATGTAGATGACATATTGTCGGGATCAGATAGTTTAGAAGAAGCAAAGGACTTGCAAATTCAGTTAGCTCAAATTCTATCTAAAGGAGGTATGGAACTACACAAGTGGGTGTCTAATAACTCTGACTTAATAAATGACAAACAAAATTGAAGAATATGCATTTTCATCAGACTTGCCCACTGTTTAAAACACTTGGCATGCTGTGGCAACCCATGTCTGACAATTTCAAATTTAGAGTTGCAGTACAACATTCAGAGAGCTTCACAAAACGTGACGTTCTTTCAGCTATCGCCAGACTGTTCGACCCATTAGGTCTTATCGGTCCAGTTGTCACAAGGGCGAAAATATTTCTGCAAGGCCTTGGCAGTTGAAGCTCATGTGGAATGATCCCATTCCACCAAACGAATAAATGACTGGTTGAAATTTTTTAAAACAGTACCTGATGTCAATCAGCTGCAAATTCCAAGGTTTATCCTTCTTCCAAATGCTACTACCATTGACCTGCACTGTTTTTGTGATGCATCAGAAAAAGCTTACGGTGCAACAATTACATATCTTCTAAACTCATCACGGGAGAAGTGAAAACAATTTATTGTGCAGCAAATCAAGAGTTTGTCCAATTAGAAATCAACTATTCCTCGTCTTGAGCTCTCCGCTGCTTTGTTATTGGCTCGCCTCGTGTCGAGGTTGGTGCCAAATCCTACAAATTTCCCATTAACACATATACATGTGGAGTGATTCCACCATCACTTTGGCGTGGATTCGTACACCTCCAGAAAAGTTAAAGACCTTTGTGTCTAATAGAGTGATGCTGATAAACTCTTTGTGTCCTAACTATGACTGGAGATATATTCCCTCTTCAGACAATCCGGCAGATGTTATATCACGTGGTGCATCAGCTTCTGAGTTATTGCAGAACTCTTTGTGGTGGTATGGCCCCATTGTTTAAACTCAGACATTCTATCTTCAAGTGACTGGGATATTCAAAATGATGATTTATATAATAAGGAACTTAACCTTCTGTTGCAATAGTTTTATTAGGGGATACAAAAATTGATTTTCTTGATAATATTTTAAATTTAAGTAATAATTTCACTAAAATTTGTCGTATTTTAAGTTACATTTTCAGATTTTATCAAAATGTTAGAAATTCAAAGGAGCGCAAGGTAGGTAGTATAACAACAGAGGAGCTCAACCATGCATCGGATGTATTGGTAAGATTGGTTCAAGGAGCTGAATTTCCTGAGGAGATTTCAAGTTTGACTAAACTCAAACCTATTAAATTTGGAAAATTAACCAACTTAAATCCATTTTGGATAAAATAAAATTCTTCGTGTAGGTGGTAGGTTACAAAATGCTAATGTAAATGAAAATATAAACATCCAAAACTTTTGCCATCTAGACATAAACTACAAAAATTATAATGGAATCCCTCCATAGGAAATATTACACTTAGGCCCTCAGGCTTTGTTGCATTGTGTCAGGCAAGAATTTTGGCCAATTGGAGGAAAGAAGTTTCGCAAGGAAATTGTTAACGAATGTGTTACGTGTTTCAAAACCAAGACCATTAGTTCCAACCAACTACTAGGAAACTTGCCTGCGGAAAAAGTCAATCCTAGTCCTCCATTTTCTCATTGCGGGATTGATTTCTGTGGCCCTTTTTTAATCAAGTATAAGGGTCAACGCAAGGGTATATTTTAAAAGGTATACGTCGCAGTATTTGTGTGTTTTGCCACTAAAGCGATTCATTTAGAAGTGGTCACAGATCTAACTTCAAACGCATTAATTGCGACACTGAAACGCTTTTTCGCTAGACGTGGAAAAAGTTTTTGTATCTTTTCTGACAACGCCAAGAACTTCATAGGGGCTAATTCTGAGATAAAAAAATTTCATAAACTAATGGGTAAACCTTCTGAAATGTTTGTAAATTATTTAGTCACAGAAGGAATTAAATGGAAATTCATCCCACCTCGGTCCCCAAACTTTGGAGGGTTATGGGAATCAGGTATCAAATCGTTTAAATATCACCTTAAAAGCAGTGGGTTCTACAAGGCTTACATTCGAAGAATTCTTAACTGTAACAACAGAAATAGAGGGTATTCTCAATAGTAGACCCATTATGCCTAGGTCTACAGATCCCAATGATTGTAATGCATTAACACCTGGACATTTCTTAATTGGCTGTCCATTAATTTAGATACCGGAGCCAAATTTAACAGAATAAAGATAATTATTTATCCAGATGGCAAAAAACGACCAAATTAGTTCAAATGGTCTGGAAAAATTGGTCGAGAGATTACTTGAATCATTTACAATCACGAAATAAATGGAAATTTACTAAGGATAATGTAAAACCGAACGACATGATATTACTAAAGGATAGCAATTTGCCACCTTATAAATGGAAGTTAGGACGTATAGAAGGAGTTGTAAAGGGCTCTGATGGAAAGGTCAGAGTCGTTTGGGTAAAAACTTCTGATGGTATCTTCAAGAGGGGTATAAATCAAGTTTGCTTATTACCCATAGACTGTAAATAGTTGTATAGAACTTTTCAGACTGTATATAATTGTATATAACTTTACTTTGCATATTATCATTTGCTTGTGTAAAATTTGTTTAATTGTTGTTTTAACTGTAATTGTAATATGTGTATTGTATTTTGATGAAAATTTATGTGTTAAGCTGCTATAATTGTTGAAACCTTCGATTTCAACGCGGGTGTATGTTACGTCATATAACCCTTTAGTGTCATGCGATGCATCCGTGTGCCCTCTAGCGGCAATATGTAAAGGAAGTAGAAGTACGAAAGCGCCGCTTGACAGCGGTCGACAGCTACTCTGCCTTCCGTTAGCGGAGAAATAAAAATAAAGTTAAATTTTGCAGCAATCAATGCTGTTGGTCCGTCAGCTTATTTAAGCACGAAATTATAATCTAATCAATGCGAAATGTTTAAAGACTTGTGAAATATTGAAATGCTGAATGCCTTGTGAAAGAAATGTATCAAAAATTTTTTTCATATCGTTTTGGACTGATATTGCGAAAACGCAACATTTGTAACTCTCGTAAAAATAATTTAATTTTATGGAAACAACTTATTTGTGTAATTAATGTTCTAAGAAGTGTTAAAAAACTGTTTGGTGCATTTCCAATAAAGGAAACATGGAGCGGTGTTAAATGGGTTAAAGTCAAGTGTCAGTTTTAACCAATTAGAAGTTTTGCTCGCCTCTACCTCTCGAGAATCCGCGCGTCTCTTTCAGCTTTTTTGTTTTCGTATTAAAACCCCACATGACGTGAGTTTGAGCGTTGCGCTGCCGGGGCCTTTTTCCCCGTTTTCCGCGAGATATGTTGAGTTAATATATTTGTAATTTCGACTAAAAATGTCCAGCAACATTTCCAGGAATAAAAAAACTGTTCTATGACCAAATTGCCCCGCTCTTCTTTTTGGCGTCCTGTTTTATTTGCCTGGATATTCTTCTTCGTGCCAGCCACTCGTTTGCTGAAGCCGACCACGACTACTGTCTAAAACGCCAGACTTCACCGTTCCGTTAACAAGTCACCGCTCCTGAATTTCCTCGACCCCCAATATTACTTACTTACACACACACATATATATATATATATATGAAACAAATTTTAATCCTTTTAAACACCCCTAACATGCTTTTTCCAAATTCCTTTATCTTTGTGCAACAGAATACCGTCCCTTAACTTTGGATTGCGACCTATAATCGAGCCAACATCAATTTATCTTTTCCCCTAAAGCGGCTGCACGTGCGAAAGCATCTATAAGCATTATATAACGGGCATCGCGAGCCATCACCTCATCTGACGCGACTTAATCACGTGTCAGCCTTTTAACCAATAGAAGTTCATGGCCGCCTAAAAACTCTGGCGTCCTCCTAAGAGTGCCCCGTGCTCTTTGTGTTCTGCCACGGTACTGTCAAGATGTAATTTTAACGCGCGCTGCCGTCCCCTTTGTCTTAGGATGATCCAACAAGTTCTGGACTTAATATGGTCTCATTCTATTGTGAAGCTTCAAACTCATCCAAATGTCTTCATCCCAGTTGTATATAGTGTTTTTCGACACCGTGAAGTTTCCAAATAAAATCATATTGAAAATGTGGCTGCTACTCCTCGCCGTTCTGGATGTGGCCTGCCTACACTCGACGACCACTTTCTATTGCCTTGTGCTCCGTCACGACTAACACCCGAAAATATCACGAGTTCAACGGCCTGAAGTGCATCGCCACCGTAATCATTACATATATAAGTCGGCAGCAGAGGAGTATTCTGCGCCGTTAAGCCAATTGGATTTTCAATGTGTGCGTCGTTCGTGAAAAATTCCGCGTCAGTGTAGTGTCATCTGTGTTTCTGAAGCTCAAGTGTGTGACCCCAGAAGAAGAAGAAAACTTTTTCAACGATTTTTCGTCTCTATGCGAGATTAGTGCTGCTGTTTTCCGACACAATTGAAAGTCATCGGTGTTATGGTGATTTTCGAGTCACCAAAAGAGAAATTTTTTTTTCGCGTCTACACATGTGTTTTGTGAAGTGTTCCAGACTGTGTCAAAGGTTGTTGTGTGTTGTATTGCGTTCGACCATCAGTGAAACAAAAATGTTGCTCTCATTTCATGTGTGAGAGTAATGCTGTCTAAGTATCAATAACAAGTCATCTCGATGAAAATCAAGCGTTGTTCAGATATCGGATCCAAGCCAACCAAATATTGCTGATGTGGTGATCATTTCTACTGTTTAATTTTTCCTGAAAGATCTAAAAATTAAATTTAATTAAACTATTTAACTTACAATTATATTTAATATTTATAGTAGTATTTTGATGAAAAATTTATTTTGAAGTATTTTGAATTATAAAGCATATTAGAATATTTTTCATTATAGCGAGTAAACTATTGTTGAAATTATGAGTTATATTGGTAGAGTTTTCTTTTGATAAAGAGTATTTTCAGTGTATTGGTTAAAATTTTGAGGAAAATTAGTGTGTTTTTTAAATCTGATAGAAAATTATAGGTGTGTGTACCCTATTGAAAAAGTATTAAGATTTGTGAAGTGTTTTTAAATATTTTTCCTGTCATGATTTACTTTCAAATTGGAAAAGTATATGGTGGTAATAATATTCATAAGGAAATTTCATTCATATGAGGTATGACCTTGTTTATGAAATGTTTAATATTTTTATGATTTTGTGTTGATTTGAGTTAAACAGTAGCCTAAGCAGTAAAAATGACATCAAAAGATACAACCAAAACAGTGGTGAAAACCGAAAGTAATGAAAATGGAGGGAATAGCAATGAACCAGATTTTAATTCTAACCATACAAATTTTGTCCCTTTTTGACCCCGAGTCGGGGATGAGACTCTCTCAGTGGTTCCATTATTTGAAAAACAATGTGTAGAAACTGAAAAAACTGATGAGTGGAAACTTCGAAATGTGAGCAGGTTTTTGAGAGGCAATGCCCTCACCACTTTTGTCAACCACCTGTTTGGACATTAACACCTGGAAAGAGTTAAAAGATACTCTGAGTGAGGAATTTTTTATCCCACTTCGACAAGTTTCAGTGAATTTTCTAACTTAAAATTCAAAACAACAGACCAGATCACAGACTATTTCCATAAAAAGGTTCGTCTTGGCAAGGCCTTGGGCCTTAATACAAATTATGTTTAGAGGGACTTACTGATGGGTTGCCCATCAACATGCGTCAGTTGCTATAATAATACACCCCAGAACTTTTGGATTGGTTGCAGATTGCCACCAAATTGACCCAGGTACAGAGAGAGGAAGACAGTGGAGAAAAATAAAAGACCAGATTTCAGAGACCAGTTCCTTTTCGCATGCATAGACCAGAACAAGAGAATACCAGATTTAGAGCCCCTTTTCAGCCCTGGAGACCCAATTATGCTCCTAGGAGTTCCGACCCAACATTTATGCCAAACCCAAATATGAATATGAGACCTAGGCCCCCTGGCCACTATACCCATTATAATTCGAGTCAACTACCACCTACTCCCTGCAGAATCTGTGAGAGGCGGGTATAATAAATGCATTCCATTGGACACAAACGTGCCAGTTTAGACAAAACAACCCAGAAGAAACACTCCTGAACGAGACTCCCCTGAATCAGAAGAACACCAACCGCAATATTGACAATTAATTGTATCCGGATACTTCAAAATAAAGCAAGAAACTTAACTAGGAATTCCATTTCATGCGTTTTAGACACAGGATCCTCTATCTCGCTCCTTCCCCGACATTTTGTGAACCAATATGGTTTTTTACCTATATTAATTTAATTATATAATTTACCATATTTAATCCTAGGATTGCCCGAATGTGGGCTTTTTAAATTAACAATTGACTGTGAGAGACGTGAAGTATGGCCAACTGCAAAAGAGGATAAAATTGCAACAGAATTTACCTAAGTGCAGAATCTCGCTTCACATTAACAAAGTTAGTGAACCCGAATCAAGTCAGACCACGTTTCCTCCAATGACTTATCCCCAACACAATTGTAATATAAATATAAATAATTCTGTAAACCGAGAAATCAAACCTTCGACAACCAAACCAAACAAATGTATCATGAAATTAGTACTGAGTTTAGTGAGTTTCCAAGATCTCTGTGGAATCGGATGAAACACCACAGACTATCATTAATGAGATCCTATGCTAAATTCACTACTACAGAAATCAACCACATTTTTTCTAAAGAACAAGTATGACTTGGTACAATTAGAATAGAACCTCAAAGAATCATGTTAACCTCAGAACTCCCTGTTAGCCAAAGACCATACCGTACTTCCCAATTGAAGAGTTAGAAATCAGGAAACAAGTAGGGAAATTATTAGAAGCAGGAATAATAAAAGAAAGCTACTCTGCGTACTCAGCACCAATAACGCTTGCCCTGAAGAGGGACGAAGGTAAAAAAGACTAGACTCTGTATTGATTTTCGTAAATTAAATGCTATTACTAAGACAGATGCTGAACCTCTCCCCAGATTGATTGTTTGCTAGATAAATTAAGTAATGCCAAAATTTTTTCCACCCTTGATTTGACCTCAGGATACTGGCATATACCTGTTCACCCTAAAGACACTGAAAAACTTGCTTTTGCCACCAGTTTTGGCCTGTTTGAATGGTTACGCCTCCCTTTTGGACTAAAGAATGCCCCAGCTATATTTAATAGGACAATTAGACGAATTTTGGACAAACATAGAATTGATTTTGCGTGCCATTACTTTGATGATATCATAGTTTACTCATCCTCAGAAACAGAACACATTAATCATTTAAAACGAATTTTTGAAGTTTTCAGCAAGAATCTATTAAACTTAAGCAATCTAAATGTAAATTCATGCAACGTAACATTAACTTTCTAGGATATGAAATTGAGAATGGCAGAATTACTCCAGATAATGTAAACATTGAAAGTATTGAAAAATTGAAACCCCCTTCAAACATTAAAGAATTACAAAGTTTTTTGGGTTCAGTAAATGTTTATCATAAGTTTCATTCCAAAATATGCACAAATAAGATTGCCATTAAATAGACTATTAAAGAAGGACATAAAGTGGGTTTGGGATCATAACTGTCAAGAATCATTTGAAAAGTTAAAAATTTTCTTGTGTCAAAACCAATTTTACAGTTGTATAATCCAAATTAGAGTGTCATTTGTTTGTAGATGCTTCTCAATATGCTATTGGAGCTGTGCTGAAACAGTCGGATGCTTGTAATAACTTACACCCTGTCGCGTATTTTTCTAGAACTTTAAGAGATTATGAAAAAAATTATCCCATCACGGAATTGGAATGTTTGGCTATTGTGGATAGTTTTGACAAATTTTATCACTATTTACACGGACCAAATTCACTGTTCATACTGATCATGCTGCCCTAGTTTGGCTGAAGAAGTGTGAAAAACCCAAGGGTAGATTATTCAGATGGTCGTTAAAGTTGATGCATGTTCGAGTATGAAGTAAAATATCAAAAGGGTTCAACCAATTATGAAGCTGACATGTTATCCAGGCACCCCGTGTCTCAGCATCTCCAACACCATGTGCACTTATTGGACTTAAATGAAATTAAGCATTATCAAAAGATGGATGATGTTTCACATAATAAATTTTCAGAAATCAATGATGTAATAGTGTATAAGAAGAATGGTATTAACAAAATTGTTGTTCCTATGTCATTAAGGTTAAAAGTTTTACAAAAAACTCATGAAGAATTGGACACCCTGGAATTCAAAAAATGATTAACTTAATTTCTCCTCAGTATTATTGGCCATTTATAACTAATGATATTTCTAACTATGTTGAACATTGTCACACCTGTCAACTTAACAAGAAACCCAGACAGAAACGTTATGGATTAATGCAGGAAGTTCCCCCTACTGAGAAACCTTTTGAGTGCCTATCATTAGATACTGTTGGTGGATTTAATTATTATAACTCTACAAAAAAATACCTTCATATAATTATTGACCATGCCACTAGATACATTTGGGCTTTCCCCTCTAAAAGCGTTACTACAGAAACTTATGCAAACTGTCTGAAACAACTTTTCCAAGTACATGTCCCTGAAAAATTATTAACAGATCGTAATGCTGCTTTTACTTCTTCCAAATTTAGACGGTTTTTGGAGCATAATGGCGTGAGACAACTTTTGACTTCGGCCCACCATCCACAGACGAATGGCAAGGTTGAAGCTTGTAACCAGTCTATTGTAACTCGTTTAAAGTGTAAAGTTAATACTTCTTCCACTAAAGTACCCTGGACCAAATTATTAGAACAAGTTGTTAATGAATACAATAATACGCCCCACTCTGTGACCAAAATCTCCCCTGCCTATTTGCTTTTTGGCACCCTGCCTTACCCGCCACCAATTGATCACAATAATTATTATCCTCCTGTGGATCAGGCTCGTCTTTTGGCAAAAGAAAGAACTATTAATTACCATAACAAAAATAAAATTAGATATGACGCTCGTTTTTTGGCATCAAAATTTAACCTGGTGATCGAGTAATTTATGAGGAATTCAACTATCCAAATACACGTAAATTAAGTCAACCTTTTTCTGGCCCTTTCACAATCCTTAGACAATATTCAGACGTAAATATGAAATAGATAAACCCAATTACCAAGCTGGTCGAGCAACTGAAATTGTACATGCTTCTAACTAAGATATTATCATTCACCTGACCTTTTTAAAATGCATCATGAAGCCTAAACCCATATTTGGACAGACTATAAATTACTAATATGCTCCTAATACAACAACAGTAAATAAATCCAATCTAAATAACTTATTCTTTTACATTGAACTAGAAACCCCAAAATTAAAAAAAAACTATGGTAAAAATTGATAATCCACCTGACAGAATTTAATCATACCTGAATAATGACAAACTTCATGACCCCTGAGATCCTTTCCTTTTGGTTTTAAATTTTGCGTGTTGTCCACATAAATGAAATAAATTGTAAAGAAAAAAAAAATCTTTTAACTTTCCTCTTAGAAAAACTATTATGTGTGAGCTTCTGGATCTCATGGATGAAACTACTGAAAATGACACCTCTAATTCTTTCATCTTTCAGTAAATTCTCTCCTTCTCGAATACGCTATCCTATCACCCACCTCTAATCGCGCGTTGGAAGTCATCCCATCTGTTTAGAATCCTTTTTAATTTTTTTGCTTCACCTATTTCAGTCACTTGAAGTGCTGAGAAATAAAACTAGAAAATAATGACTAAAGACAGGCCTTGGGATGACCGCTCCTTTTGCCCTCCCAATTCCTACTCATACTTCCATAGGCATGACAATTGTCCACCTTTCCTAGTTCCCATCTTTGTCCCAAGCAAGATGTTGTTTCGGCTGTCATGTCCTATGGGAGAATAACGGTTGGTCCACTGTACGGCCACTTACGCTGTCACGCAAACAACAACACACCCCCTCACTCCTTAGTAGTAGAGTTATGAAAGAATTTGAACCTAAGGCAGTTGAGGGATACACACACACAACACTAACACCTTTACAAAAACAACCAGATGTGATATATTGTGTTATTAGTAAGAAATTTTTGCATTTTTACATTCCATGTCATATTAAAATTTTATTGAATATTGTAGTGTTACCATGATCAGCATAAGAAAACGTTGTGTATTTTAAATCTTCATATTTTATTTTGTGAATTATTACTTATTTAATATGTTCTAATGATAAACCTTCACTTGCCAATGGTATAGAAAGGACTATACGAAGGTTGAAAGTATATAGTATATTAATCATATCAACATTTAATGTTCCTATATTTTTGTGTTGTAACGATTTTGAAAAGTGCCATACTCAATCCAAACTGTGATTAAGTGCATTGATATATTTTTTTAATTTTGTTTAGTACTAGTTTATGCTATTTATATGTTTCATGATCTGGGCAGACACACAAAGGTGATAGTAACCAAAATTTAAATTTGTCAACCCCGAGTCAAAATTTTATTCCAAAGGTGATCTTCAAAATTTTATCAAAATTATTTTTTGTCTACGCGGTTCTCGCCTGATGGAGGGTCTTGCTGAGGGAGCCGGCCCCTCACGCAAGTCTTTTCCGGAGGGGGGGAAATTGAAACAAATTTTAATCCTTTTAAACACCCCTAACATGCTTTTTCCCAAATTCCTTTATCTTTGTGCAACAGAATACCGTTCCCTTAACTTTGGATTGCGACCTATAATCGACCAACATAAATTTATCTTTTCCCCTAAAGCGGCTGCACGTGCGAAAGCATTATATAAGCATTATATAACGGGCATCGCGAGCCATCACCTCATCTGACGCGACTTAATCACGTGTCAGCCTTTTAACCAATAGAAGTTCAGGCCGCCTAAAAACTCTGGCGTCTCCTAAGAGTGCCCCGTGCTCTTTGTGTTCTGCCACGGTACTGTCAAGATGTAATTTTAACGCGCTGCGTCCCCTTTGTCTTAGGATGATCCAACAAGTTCTGGACTTAATATGGTCTCATTCTATTGTGAAAGCTTCAAACTCATCCAAATGTCTTCATCCCAGCTGTATATAGTGTTTTTCGACACCGTGAAGTTTCCAAATAAAATCATATTGAAAATGTGGCTGACTCCTCGCCGTTCTGGATGTGGCCTGCCTACACTCGACGACCACTTCTATTGCCTTGTGCTCCGTCACGACTACACCCGAAAAATATCACGAGTTCAACGGCCTGAAGTGCATCGCCACCGTAATCATTACATATATATCGATATGTATACGTATTAATAAATGTAAAGACACTCATATAGTTTAACTAAGCTCAATTTATAGTTGTTTGAAATTTGAGAGCTTTGAACCAGAATTAAATAGTATCACATTAGATCAATACGGAAAGGCTGTTATCGTTTTTTTTCATTCGTCTGAATGAATACAGGCAGATGTTTTTACCGAACTGCAGCCATCTGTCAAGCGTTTGACTGAATTTTGTTTTTCATTTTTTCGTGTGCACTCGCTTGGTCCTGACATGCGGTTATCTATTTGTCGAACATTTGTTTACTCTTGCGAATTACCTTTATTTGTAGCCGTTAATCGACACGTTCTCGGCTCGTTCTCATTATGGGACGACTGCAAATGTTCCAAACCGTGTATCCTCTCTTAGCAATTTATGGGTTGAATTTTCCGAATCATTATGAAAATTGTTTTACAATCCACAAAAGAAATGATCCAAGTTTGCCAGCAACTTTTTCTGCATACTCACAATGAAAGATGTAAAAGACATACCCATACATTCGATTAAAATAAATAAAGTAAAGGAGAAAAAACATGCAAGTTATTCCAACGTAAATAATTTCATGGGCTTTATTTAAAATTTAGTATTTTCTTGCCTCTTTAAAAAAGATTTGCAAATCAAGTAGGGTCCATTTTATCTGTGACCTTTGAAATGACTAGCTATAAAGCAGTTATGATTTTGAAACAATCAATACAGAAGGTCCTATCGTGATAAACAGCAGTTACTCATTTCTCCAGCTAAGAAAGTACTTTATAAGACTTTAACTTTACTGAACTTACCATCATTAAAATAGCATTTTTATAATGCCATTTGCGTAATGAATACTGTTTTATTAATGGCTTTTCGTAACAGTAGTGATATGCAATTCAAATTTAGCGCCTTTATTATTTCCCTCCCTATAAAAATATCAAAAATAGCTTCTTTTTTTAAACCGGTATTGTAAAGTGTATAAGAAAATGCAATCAGGGAGAAAACTGAGAAATCAACTAAAGTTTTAATTTTTGTTTTTCGTTAAAGATAAACGGTTTTTTCTTGCTGTGAAGTAGGTAAATCATTGATTTATACGATATTAGCGGTTGATTTATTTCAAAGTCCATTCGTAATCCTTGATCAATTTACTGAAAAATTACTAGGTGAATGAGTTAGTATATTTTAGGCGGTAGAAGACTCTATAAAAGAGTTAAAAAAGTTTGCAAAACCGGAAGTTGTTTTTCGTAAAAAGAGACGTTGCTATGAGGTGTCAATACATGGGTCTTTGTCTTCATAACCTGTTTGTTTATACGCGTGAAAACTGCTGACTTTGAATAAGACCCAGACACAAATCTTATAGCATAAGTTAAATATACGTATACAAAGGCTGTTCACACATTTTTTAGATGATGTATATTGTATTCACAAAACTAAATTACATAAAATTCTTGTGTTTCAAATGTTCTATTTGACATCCCTTATTCTGAACTATCTTTCGACACCGCAATTTCCAGGATAATAATGCCTTTTGAAGTGCTAGAAGAGGTATTATATCCCATTCCTCCTGAACAGCTTTCCAGAGTCCTGTAAGGGTTTTGGGACGACGTTTGAATAATGCAGATTTTAAAAGTCCGAAAGTACAAAAATCCATAGGTAATACATCGGAAGATTTAGTAGGGATATCAGAGAAGTGTATGGAATTGATACCAGTTTTTTCTTCCATTTCTTTTAGGAAATTTACAGTGGATTTTTATGTGTGACTGCTAGCTTTGTCCTGATGGAGTCTCACAGATTGATGGCACTGTGGGTAAAGCGATGGTATTTCATTCAGAAAAATTGGCGATAAAATATGTTCCTGATAGTATTTGGAGTTAATCTTAACATTTTTTCCACTCTCTTTATTTTTAACTTGCCATTATAAGAAAAACCAGCAACAATCATGATTCCCTTAGAAAAACTTTCTTTCGATTCTTTGAACCAATTTTGATTCTTTGTACTCAAATTTTTTTCTCCCCTTTTATGATAATAAATGACTCTTTTTTTGTTGCAATCATTTAAATACACCCATGATTCATCTATTGTGACAATTGTTTCCATTTTTCTTTGGATAAGTGTTTATGATATAGAATTCTGCAGCGGGTCCTCCATTCAGCGATATGATTTGGAAGAAGAGGATGCACATTGCGTTTTTTCGCTTTCTTAAGATTTAAATCAACGTTTATCATTTTGTTTACAGTGGAAACCGAGTATTTTAATGATTTTGCAACTGTCCTTTAACTAGGGGGATTTTCTTTTAACATTAAACAACGTACCTTTGCAATAGTCGAAGATGTCCGTTTTTTCCTTGGATACTTGTTTGGAATTTTTGTCCCACTTGAGGTTCCAATTTGACGTTTTTTCCTTTCTTGTTGATGATATTACCTATCGATGCTTTAGATATCACAAAATCATCCCTCTCAGATCGTTTTTGGATAACGGAGTATGCATATTTCTCTTCGGAAAGAGCATAAATGTAGCCTTCGAACCACTGCTTTGTTAAAAACGCCATTTTGAATAAAAACAAAACTTTCAAGTCGGAGACGATAATTTTGACTTTTAAAAACATAGTACAATTGACTTTTAAAAACATAGTACAATTGACTTTTAAAAACATAGTACAATTATTTCTTTTGCAGCAAACGATTTTTTATTACCGGTTACCAAAATCGTCTAAAAAATGTGCGAACAGCCACTGTATAGTAATCATAATAATTTTAGGTGAAAATCCATTTTGCGTGCAAAAAGGAATAGAAATATTTTACATTTGCTGTGTTGTTCTATAAATATATATGTGTGTATGTATGTATATATATATATACTGCTCAAAAAATTAGGGGAGCAAGCAAAGAAGTTAAGAAAATTGTGCGAGACAGCCACGTATTGGCATAAAATGGATAGTGCACGCGTATCAATGCGCAATACAGAAAAAAAAGACGTAAAAAAATTTGTAATTAAGCTTTAATTTTTTGAAAATATGGAAAAAACATGAAAAGATGATTTTGGGCAACAATTTGATTACATGTAAACGATAAAAAAAAGTATTGTTTAGAAATGATGCAAGATTTTTAATATGGCCTGTGGTCTCCTCGAACAGCTAAGACTGCTGCACACCTATTTTCCATAGATGCGATGATGTTATCGATAAGACTTTGGGGAATACTGTTCCACTCCTCAAGAAGAGCAATCTCTAAGTCTCGGAGAGTAAAGGGAGGCCTTGGTCTAGCAGCAATGCGGCGTCCGAGCATGTCCCAAACATGCTCGATTGGATTCAGGGCAGGAGAGTACGCTGGCCATTCCATACTCTGTATTGTTGCAGCTTCAAGCATGTTCTCCACAAGACGAGCTGTATGTGGTCTGGCATTATCATGCTGGGAAACAAAGGAATCTCCAATGGCTGCAGCGTAAGGTATGGCATGAGGTCTCAGTATCTCGTCTGCATACCTTCGGGCCGTCAAAGTACCATTCCGAATGATATGCAGGCCCGTACGTCCACCTATACTGATTCCACCCCATACCATAAAACCAGCTCGTCTGTATTGTGAACTTTCACGAACGAATGTGGGGTTATTTCGAATGCCCCTTTCCCTCCATACCAAAACACGTCGGGTGTCACACTCCAGACTAAATCGGGACTCGTCTGTAAACAGCTCCAATCATGTTGCTCCCAATCTCGATGTTCAGCAGCCCATATTCTTCGGTCCGCACGGTGGCGTGAGGTCAACGGAATGCTGACCATTGGCCTACGTGCATAGAGACCTCCCTGATGAAGCCTATTACGTACTGTTTGGATGGACACCCTTCGTCCTGTTGCCAAGAGCAACTGTCTTTGCAGCTGAGTAGCATTGTCTGTTCTGTTTCGACGAGCTGTTTACAGTATATACCAGTCATCAGTTGCTGTAGTGGCACGTGGCCAACCTTGCCCTGGTCGACGTCTAACATTCCCTGTTTCTTGGAATCAATTGCACAGCCTTGCAACAACACTTCTAGCGACTCCAACAGCGTCCGCGACACTACGTTGTGTTTGCCCGGATTCAAGTCTGCCTATAATACGCCATGCCATGGATTCCGGTAAATCACGTTGTTGAGACATTTTCAAGTCACCTTTTCTCAAAAAGAATAACTGAGCAAACGAATTTCACAGTGAAGGTAGTGAAACAGATGTTTCTGCAACATCCCGATTTACGCCCTTATGTTCTTTTTCTGGTTTTTGACGTCATGAAATTTGATTTGCATATGAAGATTTCTTCTTCTGTTTCCTGCTATACTTTAAATTATGGATGATTTATTTTATGTTACTTATCGGTGTAAGTATTTGCGTAATTTCGTTAAAACCATGTGCTCCTCTAATTATTTTGAGCAATATATATTATATATATACACTATCTGCCATTAAGTATGTAATAGAAAAGAAAAGCAAAATTTATTCTTATTCAATAGTTGGTTGAGCCTCCATGAGAGGCAATTACAGCCTAAACTTCCTGGACATGTTTTCCACAAGTCCTTGTATGACGTCTAGTGGTATTTTCTTCCACTCGGCTTGGAGGAGATTTGTAAGTTCCTACAGCGATTTTGGACTGTTGTTGCACTCCTTATTTCGGTGATCCAACTAACGCCAGAGGTTCTCGATAGGGTACAGGTAGCTCTGGGCAGGCCAGTAGATTCGGTTAACCCCATTGTTATCATACCAATCCATGGTGGACCTCACAACATGACAGCTAGCGTTGTTGTCCTGGAAGTAAAATGGGTCCAACCCGTAAAACCGCCACAACGTAGGAAGAACACTGTCATCCAAAATAGTTTTGTAGGCGTCGGCGTTGTGCTTACCATGAATTGGGACAAAGAGTTCCAGTCCTACCAGGAGAAACACCACCAGGCCATAATTCCACTTCCGCCGAAATTTACTGTGGACACAATGCATTCTGGCAGGAGGCGTTCTCCAGCCAGACACCAGACCTAGACCCTGCCATCCGAACAGTAGAGGGTGAACTTTGATTTGTCGCTGCAGAGAACTCGTTTCCACTGATGTACGGTCCACTTTCGATGTGCTTTGCACCACGTTAACCGAGCAGCCCGGTTGGACTTTGTGATATAAGTCTTATGGGTGGTAGCACAACCATGTAAACCAAGCAGATGTGCTTCCTTACGGATGGTATTCATGAAAACAACAGTCCTGGATGCCTGTGGAAACTTCTAGAGTATGTGAGTCATCGGTTGGGTGCAGTTCTTCCGAATTTCTCTGCACAATACCCATCGGTCTCTATCTTCCAGTTTTGTGGGTCTGCCGACTCGGGGAACATTCCGACAATCACAGTTCACCATCCACTTCTGAATCCGATAGTCCACTGTCGATTTGGGATAATTCAGCTAGCTAGATATGTCCCTTATGGATCGGTCATTTATGTGATACCCGACGATTACACATTTCTCGATATCTGGTAAGTCTGCACTTCGTGGCATCTTGTAAGCTATCATTGCCAATGTTGTTTCCTCCATGATATTTAATTTCGGAGGGAGTGATGTATATCAGTACCACAGATATCGTTATTTTCATGGGTGTCCAAATTCTTATTGGTAGACAGTATATATATATATATATATATATATATATATATATATATATATATATATATATATATATATATATATATATATATATATATATATATATATAAAATAAAACCTCAAAACCCTTTCAAAATTCTAAATTCTTTTTAAACTTCTTTGTGCGCAGATTAATTACGTTGTTCGCTTTCATTTTAAGAACAAATGTGTTCATTTCGGCAGATACTATATGATCCCTGTAAATTTGGAGATAATCCCTCTTCATTATATAAGCTTCAAGCCCGGAGATCCAGGCACAGCGAATCGCTGCTCGTTGCACGGTCACATGACAAGTCGTCTATGAAAATTTATATAAGGGCCTGTGGTCAGAGAGATGAGGCTCCCTGATTCTGTAACTGTCCAGTGAAGAAGCTTCGTTTCCTGTAGGCGATTAATGTGTTCGACATCCTGTAGGCGACTAACGGCAATGTTGTTTCCTACACGTTATTTAATTCCGGAGGGCGTGACGTATATCAGCACCGCATATATCGTTATTTTCATGGGTATCTAAATAATTATTGGTAGACAGTATATATATATATATATATATATATATATATATATATATATATATATATACTTATATATAAAGAGAGAGCGATTTTGTACGTGGAGGGTAATCTCCAGAACGACTGCCCCTATTTGAAAAATTCTTTTACTGTTTGAAAGGTACATTATTCCAAATGGACATAGGCTATATGTTATGTATATCTGATCAGTAGAAATAAAGTTAGGGGCTAAATCCTAACAATCTGCATTGTTACCGCTACTGTCCTCTACCGCTTTTTGTGCCGAAGTCTTCAACGATCCTTAGTGTGGTGCTATCGAGGTGGGCTTCTGTACTGACCATAGTGGTTCGAACCTAGCCGTTCTCCGGCACGCCTTTTTCTTTTAAAAAATTGACTTTAATTATTTACAAACGCAATATTAATTTGAATATTATTTTAGGAATATTATTTGAAAAAAAAATAATATTATTTAAAAAAAACATTCTTTACTTAAAAACCTTTTTTTCATTTTTGTATTTTTATTTCACCTCTTAACCTCTTTCTATTATCTATCTATACTTATATATAAAGAGAGAGCGATTTTGTACGTGGAGGGTAATCTCCAGAACATATATATATATATCCTTCGGATATATGCTATCCCACCCCATAAGGAAAAGGTTTAATATTTTTAAGATTCAAGTAGAGGAGGTATTGATAAATACAAAAAGGATTTTTGAAACTGGCAACGTTAAAGGGTTTATTGAAGAAAACTACATTTGGAACTACGCTTTTTATTGGACTTTTAAGGTAAAAAAGGATTTACGTTTTATTGGCTACTGGAAATTTATTGGCATAAAATTTTGTTCAACCCGGACAAAGTCAGGACGGGCCGCTAGTATATATATACAGAGGCTGTTCACACATTTTTTAGACGATGTATATTGTATTCACAAAACTAAATTACATAAAGTTCTTGTGTTTTAAATGTTCTATTGGACATCCCTTATTCTGAACGATCTTTCGACACCGCAATTTCCAGGATAATAATGCCTTTTGCAGTGTCAGAAGAGGTATTCTATCCCATTCCTCCTGAACAGCTTTCCAGAGTCCTGTAAGAGTTTTGGGACGACGTTTGGATAATGCAAATTTTAATAGTCCGAAAGCACAAAAATCCTTAGGTGATACATCGGGAGATTTAGTAGGGATATCAGTGAAGGGTGTTTGATACCAGTTTTTGTTCCATTTCTTTTAGGAAATTTACAGTGGATTTTGATGTGTGACTGCTAGCTTTGTCCTGATGGAGTCTCACAGATTGATGGCACTGTGGGTAAAGCGATGGTATTTCATTTAGAAAAATTGGCGATAAAATATGTTCCTGATAGTATTTGGAGTTAATCATGACATTTTTTTCCACTCTCTTTATTTCTAACTTGCCATTATAAGAAAAAACAGCAACAATCATGAATCCCTTAGAAAAACTTTCTTTCGATTCTTTGAACCATGTACTTAATTTTTTTCTCCCCTTTTATGATAATAAATGGCTCTTTTTTTGCTGCTATCATTTAAATACACCCATGATTCATCTATTGTGACAATTGTTTTCCATTTTTCTTTGGATAAGTGTTTCTTATATAGAATTCTGCAGCGTGTCCTGCGTTCAGCGATATGATTTGGAAGAAGACGATGCACATTCCGTTTTTTCGCTTTCTTAAGATTTAAATCCACGTTTATCATTTTGTTTACAGTGGACACCGAGCATTTTAACGATTTTGCAACTGTCCTTTGACTAGGGGGATTTTCTTTTAACATTAAACAACGTACCTTTGCAATAGTCGAAGATGTCCATTTTTTCCTTGGATACTTGTTTGGAATTTTTGTCCCACTTGAGGCTCCAATTTGACGTTTTTTTCCTTTCTTGTTGACGATATTACCTATCGACGCTTCAGATGGCACAAAACCATGACTCTCACATCGTTTTTGGTTAACGGAGTATGCATATTTCTCTTCGAAAGAACATAAATGTAGACTTAGAACCACTGCTTTGTTAAAAACGCCATTTTGAATAAAAACAAAACTTTCAAGCCGCAGACGATAATTTTGACTTTTAAAAACATCGTACAATTGCAATTATTTCTTTTGCAGCAAACTATTTTTTTATTACCGCTTACCAAAATCGTCTAAAAAATGTGCGAACAGCCTCTGTGTATGTGTGTGTGTGTGTGTATATGTGGAAAGCCGTTAAATTCTTGATTCAACTTCATACGGTTAGGAAAAAAGAAAACTTCTGTGTTGCATATTTTATTCGAAAGTATTTCTAAAGCTGGAAATGGACAAAAGAATCTCATCCTAAAAGCATCGCAATAAGTTATGGACGACCCGATTCACTCTCTTCCCTTGATAGAGAATATTTCGAAAATCTCTTTTTTTTTGTTGTTGTTTACCGCAAATGACCGCCTGTACTTTACGACTTCCGCTACAAAAGAGCACATGCAGGAATATAAATTCCGCGCGTCGAGTTTTGCTGATCTCGCACAGCTTTCAATGCAATAACACTAGTATATTTTCCGGGAATTGCAATTCGCGGATACTTTGATGTTCCAGCATTTTCATTGTCTGCCGGCGACAAGAAGGATTATGAAAGGTTCGGGCTTTGTCGAAATATGTTGCATTTTTGTGCTTTTGTGTACTTTTTTACCCTTGTACAGAGTTTTACCCTTAATTGCATTTTGTCTCCATCTACAAAAAAATATTTTAGTTCGCTCCATTTTTTTTTTTATTTTTTATAATTCTAAACGCTCGTTACAGGTTCGATCAGACCAATTTTCCTTTGAACTCCAAGTTCCTTTTGAAAATGCGACGACATGAAAGTTTATGTTAACACAATTTAATTCGTTTTTATAAATAATTATTTTAATTTATAATTCAAGAATCTGAGTTTATTATTTTAAGAGATGTAATTTTTCTGTGTCTGATAGAAAAGATCTTTCGCTGATTTTTTCGGTTTATTTATTATCTTTCGAGTGTTTTCCTATATTGTACCTCGAATTAGAACTCCAAAATCATGTGATCGAGTTACAGGCATTTGTTTTAAAAATCATAACATTAATCATAGATTTTTATAGCTATGTAAATATTGTTAAAGATGCCAAAACTGCTATGCGAAGTTGAAATATTTACATTCATGTTTAAAAGTCCTGCATATAATTTAAGTTATATGGTGGCAGTTATAAGTTATAGAAGGCAGATGTTATTTTTTCCAGAGATTTTATATATATATATATATATATATATATATATATATATATATATATATATATATATATATATATATATATATATATATATATATATATATAAAAATATATATATATATATATATATAAATATATATATATATATATATATATATATATATATATATATATATATACAGTGGAATCTCGATCGATCGTTCCCCGAACGATCGTTTTCCCGTATGTACCGTTTATTTCACCCAGTCCCGAATAAATTCCATAGAAAACAAGCAAAAAAGACCGCATGGATCGTTCCTGGATCCATCGTTTTCCCGCAATGTTCGTTCAGTATATCGCAGCTTTACATTAATTTATCGGATCGATCGTTTTTTCATAATAACTGAACCTAAAATATAAATGTCTGGACTGAGCTAGAAGGACGCTCTAATTAAACAATGAGCAGAACATTTGAGATGCACGGTCTCGTATTTTGTTTTCTCTTGTTTAGCCTGGTTTCGCTTTATTGTACCACTCCCATTCTTTGTTCGTCGTTGGTGTTCCTTAATTCTTTAGCCCCTGGAGTACCCTATTTTCGGCAACTCATTCCAAATTCACCGACTATTCAACATTTCTGTTCTTATCAGCAATGGTTCACAGTCAGCTTTTTTGTTAGCTTTGGGATGGAGGCGCCCTGGTGTTTTGTCTAGTGTGTGAGAAGTTTCTGATTGCTGCAGTTCAACACTGGCCGTTGAGTGTTTCACCCGGAAGCAGAACTTCCTGGTGGTCTTATATCGAATCCCATCCAGTGAAATGGAATGGTTTTAGTTACAAACGATTCACGGCTGCCGCTTCTTTATACTCTCGCACAATAACCGATACCGAAAAGAACGCAATTTGCAATACAGAAAAAATATTACTTCTGGAGAAAAAACCGCCAAAAAACAAACGACGATTAAGTACTTTTATTTGAATCAAAATTTCTGTGTATCTACGTGTAATTCTTTTTTTATTATTATTATCTTGGATTTCAGTACAACTTTGTAATTTTATCTTCAGTTACACTATGTTTGCATTTATGTATGCATTTATGTATGTGAGTAAATATATTTTAGGGATATCAAACTGTAAGGTATGTTAATACTTTTTTGTATGTTCCCGCATCTATAGTTTTCCCGCATCCATCGTTTAGTTCAGTCGGTCCCTTCGAAAACGATAGATCGAGATTCCACTGTATATATATATATATATATATATATATATCAACGGATATTTTTGTTCATAACCATTGTAACATTTCATTGTTGCCAATAAAATTATAACATTAGACATGAATGAAAAACGTGATTTATTCATATATTGGCGTATGCAAGAATGAATTTGGTATATTATTTTCATATACGTGGCAACACCGGTATATTTATCTTTTTAAAAATGAAAATGACTTAAAGATGGAAAGTCATTCATTTTCAATGAATGTGTTCTCAATCCATTTCATGCACTAAAACTATCTCAAGATACCTGTTCAAACTTTCAATATACTGAAGGACACGTTCACTTAGCTAGAAACACGTACGTTTTTCCTTGACGCGATGATTTATATAACTGAAATGACATTGAAACACAGCAGACGATTTAGTTTTGAGAAAGAATTACAATCATGAAATACGTGTATATTCTAATTAATAAAGTCGGAAAGGGGCATTGAAACATAGCAGACGATTTAGTTTTGAGAAAGAATTCCAAGCATAAAATATGTGTATATATTTTTCTATAATAATTATCAGATTTGCTGTGTTTTAATATTAAATGTGTTCTCAATCCATTCAAACATTATTGATTGTTTTTCTATAATAATAAATCCATTCAAACATTATTGACTAGCTGTAAATTAATGATTTAAAATGCCCAAAAAGAAAAGATCTCGCCTGGATCTGACAGAAAAATGTTTTTCGCATGGTCAGCTATATGTGGGAGTGTCTAGAGCAAGGAATCAATAAGAATTATACACTGTCGCAGATGATAAAAAGGAAACAAAAAATGTTTTGTCCTGGCAAGTAAATAACAAAAATTAGTTAATAACAAAAATTAGTTAATAAATGAATTTTTTACTTTTGGAAAAAAGAAATTAATTTGTTTAAGAGTTGTTATAACTTTAGAACATCATAACACGAGGCTAATCATTAAAAAAAATAATAACAGAAACTGAATCCCGAGCGAAGCCGGCTAATAAAAACATTACAACAGACAACGCTTAAAATTTCTCTCATAACAAACATAAATTTTCTTGGTGCTTGGCTCCTTTAAAATATGTAGATATTCCTGAATGGCTCTTTACACTGTATATCTTGGCCACTCCCTGATATATATCTTATATTTTTCTTATGGAAAAAGCTGACCTTCTATTAAAAATTTATGATTATGTATATATATATATATATATATATATATATATATATATATATATATATATATATATATATATATATATACACAGGGTGTCCATAATTAAAGTCCCAGTTTCAAAAGGCTGCAAAAAAAGAACCCCTGGTCAGAATGACTTCAAATTTGAACTGAATATACTGGAAGAAGGGGGAAACAAGTTGGCATAAATTTTAAAAAGTTCCAAAATGTTACAGCGCCATCTATCGATACATTTTGGAACTTATTCTTTTATTATGCCAAATCGTTTCCCCTTTCTTCCAGTATATTCAGTTCAAATTTGAAGTCATTCTGACCAGTGGTTCTTTTTTTGCAGCCTTTTGAAAGTGGGACTTAATTATGGACACCCTGTATATATATATATATAGTTAGAGTAAAATCTTTAAGGACAGCAAACAATTGTAAATATTTGGAAAATTTTAAATGAAATAATTGATATGGAAATTTAATGTTGATCATAAAGTTGAAATATTAATATAAAAGTTAACAAAATGTATCTGCGATCTTTTTATTACGAAAAAATGATAATTATTTAAATAAACGCTATTTTTGCCTGTGTAAAAACTTTAAGGACACTCCTATATTTTATAGAAATGTTACGTAAAACTATTATTGATCTGCAGGTTAAATACTCTCGTGTATAGTGATTTTTCTGACGTTTTCTATTAAGAGTATTGTTAATTTTTTAATTATACCAAAAGCAAGCAAGCTGACTGAATAGGGCAAATGTGTTGTTGATATTTTTGCATGGCCAGGAATGAGTTGTCGGTCTATTGAAAAAAAGATAGGAAGATCTAAAACTGTCATCAATAATTTTTTAAGATTAAAAGACGAGTACGGAAAAGAAAATCCAGTGGAGGCTGACCAAAAGCCTTGTCACCCAGAGATGAAAGGAGAGTTTTAAAGTTAACATCAACTGAAAAATACTCAAGTAAAGAAATTTTGAGAACAATTAGGTTCAATGTGTGCAAGAAAACAATCTGAAATACAATTACTCGATCTGGGAATTTCCAAAATTGTGTAAATACTTACAAACTAGACATAAAACCCAAAGTTTACATACAGTTTGAAAGACAAATGATGACTTAGGACGACAAACGGCTGCAGGTTATTTTCTCCGATGAAAAAAATGGAACTTAGATAATACTGATGGTTCGAAGTATTATTGGCATGATTTGGGAAATGAAAAAGAAGTTTTCTCAAACCGTCAATTTCGTGGCGGATCCATTATGACATGGAAATGCTTTCGTATAACAGCGTGGGGTCACTTGCATTTCTGTTAGGAAAAGTTTATCCGAAGACATATCTAAAATCTCTTTCTGACCATCTTTCACCTACTGCAACACTTCTGGAGGGAGAGAATGGATTTATCAGCAAAATAATGCGCCTATACACACAAGCCGTAGGACAAAACTCTGGTTCCAGAAGAAAAGTATTGAAGTTTTGCAACGGCCACCCAGAAGTCCTGATCTAAACCCTATCGAGAACTTGTGGGAAGATCTAGAAAGACGACTTTACAAAAATGGAAGGTATTTTGTTTCCCCAGCTTCAGAACACAGATCTACAATTGAATATGGTACAAAACCAGGCCCGAACTGTGCCAAAAATTAATAATGTCCAGGGAAGATAGAATATTTGAAGTCATTAGAAGCAATGGTGTGTGCAGAACATATTAAGTATTTGTTTCTTCATTACTGTATTGTTTTTATTTTCCTGTTCTTAAAACTTTTTACACGGGTTGTAAAATTATTTTATTTTCGTAATAAAATAGTTGCAGATAAATTTTGTTGACTTTTGTATTAGCTTTTCAACTTTATGATACACATTATAGTATGCTTTTTTCATCTGATTTGAAATGTATGAAAAAAATAAAATTTTTTGCAGTCCTTAAAGTTTTTACACGCACTGTGTATATGTATATATATATATATCATTGGAAAAGAATATGAAAATAAGAAATTGATAATATTGCGACGGGAATTTGCACCGTATTGTTATCACCGTGCAGGTTGCCGCGAAAGACAGTTGGAAAAAACATAACAATTTCATCGGAAATTCTCAGCGAAAAGCTGAAGGAATGCATCAAAACAAATACTAACTTTGATTCTTAAATATTTCCGAAAGGTAATCAATAAGCGACTGAAGCTAAACAAAGATACACGTTGGAGGGATGTTCATGAGAAATAAACATGTGTTTCATTGCTGATGGAAGTCATAAAGCCATTTACAGGGCAGAGTACCTTATAGAGGAGAACGTTATGAAAGGAACCTATTTGCTAGGATGGGAAAATCGAACAAAGAGATATATCAAGAAACCCGGAACGTACTATGCGAAAAAATACACGGTTTCGGGATTTTGACTCCTGAATGTGATATTTTGCGCCGAAAATTTGATATATCTGCGAAAGGAAATTTTCATATGTTATGGCTAGACATCCAATTCTGATGTCTAGCCAATGTAAATTGAAGCTTTTTTTCTTTTTATAAGCAAAGTACTGTGAGTTTCTTTGTCGGTAATGCAACCCGGATAAAACACGGTGCTCAATATCGGTATTGGTGTATGAAATCGGTTTTTCTGGAATGGGAGAAATTTGGCTAACAAAGTTTCATTACAATTGAGACTTGCTTTATACGAACGGAACTAAATGTCTGAATTTGAAATCGAATCATCTGTTAGATATTATTAACTATATTTCAGGGTTTATTCATCGATAAATTTAGATTGATGCGACAATAAGACGGTGTATTTCTATTATCTCTGGGCTGGGAGGGGATTCTTTCACTGACGACAAAACTTATTGCAAGAAAAACATCGATATCTGAGAATTATTAAAAATTTCAAAAATATGAAATTAAAGTTATAAAACATTTTTTTATATAAAAGTGGACACATGCAAATGAATAACATTTAGTTGTATAATGATTCTGAAAAAATGAATTGCAGCGATGTTTCGGCAAATATGGAGACTTTTGCTAATCTCTTCTCATACGTTTGTAATAAATATGAAAACTCTATGTTTCGAATATAAATACGTGACCTTTTTAATGCATTTTGCCCCACCTTACTGAACAGAGATATTTGATCTGAATCAAAAATCTTGAACAGAGTTTAGTCCCGAAGGAATGCTGAACAAAACTTCATAGGAGTACCGCGCAAAGAGTTTTAGATCATGCTTTTACAAATATAGTAAACCGTGAAAAATTCTTGTTTTAGTTGAGGAGAGCTATAGAACAAATATACAAGGTGATCTCAGATGGTCTTATATTTACAGTTTTTGTAGAAACTTAGAGTTTAATTATTATATTCTAAAATCTCTGTAGTACGTTTTAAGCTAAAGAAATATTTTTTTGTCACCTTCGACCTCACTAAATCACGCCGTCGCTGATAAATAGTGAAAACAATATTTCTTTAAAATAAAAGAAAGTTTTAAGAGGTTTATTACATTAGTTGCTTGGCTACTGCAGCAAGTAGTATAATAAAAAACTGGTTTTAAAATTAATTTCGCCAAATTAATTTTCTAAATTATAAATAGAGTTTCAAATTTTATATTTTCGGAATATGAAATTTCTTAAACAGGAATAAAAATTACTTTAAATACATTTACGATTGTGTTATTAAAAGAAAAACAAATTATTTATGATCTTTGATGATGTGTGAAAAATTTTAACACTCCCTTTATCCTATGTAGGCTTTCAGAAGTAAATATTTTCGCTGTCATTTACTCCCTTCGAGATCATTTTTCTTGGAGCTTCATATAGCATAGAATTCATAAGAAAAAAATGAAATAATTTAAGTTTTTGGTATTTTCATAGTCTGACGCATACTCGATAGCTTCAAAAAGCTACAATTTTTCAAATGACGAAAAATATAGTATTTCAAAATGGTCTACTATTATTTAAAACAAATTCTGACTCCGGAACAGTTGATAATGGGCATTCAGGAATAATATGCGTATAGGTTATTTCATGTTTTTCTATATTTGTGTATAAAAGATATTTGATCGCTTTCCATCGCTGTCATTTCAAAAGATAAATAATGTAACGATTTTAAAGAAAATGTCTTTATTTAAAACTCGAATAAACGCTCAAATAGTGTGTCTTAAGATTAATTTTTTTTTAAACTTTAATATGCTTTTTCTTTATAATCGTATATGCAGAGATTGCAGTTTATGTTATCGGCACTTTGAAAAGTAACTAATAGAAACGCAGAAATAATAAATTTTACCAATACTGAATAATAAATTTTACCAATACTTAATAATTAATTTTACCTTTGTATATATTTTCATTTCATTTTTTAGTTAATTAGATATTTTCACACATTACTATGCTTTCTACAGTGGGAATTCAGCATTACTAAAATTCCTTTTCAAACACTTAAATTATTTCTGATAAATCAAAATTTTTAATACTCCGTTCCATAAATATTCCAAAACTATAATCTGTGTATTTTCACTGAAATCTTAATATTTTGTAACATTCTTTACTTATGGCAGATACAAGGTAAATAAATATCAAAGTCAAAATAAATTTTAAATGCAGTACTCATTTTAAATTTAGTTGTGATAAACTAAAATGTAATTTTTTAAAATATGAAACCATTTCAGAAATACATAGGATTTTGGGACGAGATCAGCACATTTTTGATTTAATTTCCTCTCTTAGTTAATACGCTTGAATCTTTTAAATGAATGCGTTCCTAGCCTTCTGTTCTGTCTTAGTTTTAAGCAGAATGACGTCGCACTTAACAGGATAACGGGTAAAATCGGTAAACAATTAAGCGGGAGAATCTACTTCAGACTAAATAAATGCCCGATGGTTTTATTTTCGCGTCCGTACTTGTGTGCCTGTTGTTAATCTTTGATAGTCTGAGGTCAAGATAGCTCAAGTTTGTGAAGGCTTTGCAGATAGAGATGATGAGATTCTTACTGCTAAATTCTAATTTACTTGAGAATTTTTACTTAAGTATCCAGATGCTGAAGGGCTATTAAACTTTTAAATTATTCGGCAAGGGTTATTATATTTATTCTAGTTACCAAGTGATTGGCTTTTTCCAGAAGTTGCTGAAGATTTTGCAATTTTACAAAGACCTGAAAAGTGGGACTTTTAGCCATTTGTATGGCTAGTTTAGACACTGATATACTATTAAAAACAATATTGAGAGGGAAAAAATTAAGCAAGATGTTGTAAGTTTAGATAGCTAGACAGCGTAACAAATTTTCGTTCAGATGATTGTATCTCCTCTAAGAAAATAAAATTAGTATTATCTTGAGGAATATATATGCTTTTCATAACAGAAAATAAATTTAATAAATTTAAAGATTTTAAAGCTGTAACCTTTTTATAATAATTCTTTTAAATCTAAAATAATATATTTTTAATTTAATGTAATTTGTTAACTTTTCTTAAATCACATAAGACTACTACCAATTTAATCTAACTTTAGAATTCAAGATTTATTTTCAAAATTTTAAGCACATTGCTTCGCTGTATGTTTTCAGTATCACTTAAACATGTAGAAAACATTTTTAATGCAACAAGACAGCATGAGGTTTAATGACAGAAGAGAAATTTGATATTCAAAGTATTAGTAATGCTGTTATTAATTTTTTTACCCTAACTGTACCAATAAAAACCCATATGTAATAAAACAACCAAATGAATTGGTAATAAGTTCCCTATCTAGTTTTAGGGTTTTGCAAACAAGAATATGTATGGGTTCCACTTCGCTCAGTGCTTTCAGCAATTCAAGTCTTCTTTCATTGGAATTTTCCGAACCAGAAACATATTTAACAACCTCTGAACAGTAATACGTTTTGTGCTTAAGTCGAGCCTGGTACATAGACTTCGGTATAGCGGAGGCGAAGTAAATCACAGACACGTAAAACCCTCCACAATTTCCGACGGTCAGGAGAGCTTCTTGGAGCATTAAATACAGCGGCAACTTCGAAAAGCCCAAAGCCATCGATAAGGTCATAAATATCCCTGTTGCAAATTGGATGAGGATAAGTGTGACAGGAAATGTGAAACACGCCTCCAGCAGCTTGCAGCAGTTGGCGACGTAATTGTGAAATTTGATCCTTTCCTCCAAGTTTCGGGTAGTGAAGGCTTTCTGGCTGCAATTGCGTTCGATGCTTTTGCTGATCACGCGGCAGAAAAATGCGAAGGTAACTGTGAAGATGCAAGGAGCCACGTATACGCTGAAGTACACCAGAGAAGAGAGGAGTACGAGTGACAACTCCTTGGGTTCATCTTCAGGAAACTCGTTTCCAAATAACCAGAAGTTGACATAAGGCCCGAGTCTCTTGCTGCGGAGAGCAATCAGCATAGAAGATGAGAAAATAAAAGGTATCGCGAAAACCGCTGCTACTCCTATGTTGACGTTACGGATTAGCCTTGAACTGCGAGGCAAAGAGTTCCCTAAATGGCGAATGTTCTTCACCAGCTCGGGAAAGTGAGTATCACCGAGCAGTATACTATACCAGACCATGACAGAGCACAGATTGGTGAACATTGCTGCTATTGAAGATTTTTCAGTTCCTCCTTTTTTGCCGCTGAAAAGTAGCATCGCAACACTGAAAATGGCCCTCGCGTGCAGAAAAAGGGCGAAGATGTTGATTTTGCGTTTCAGGCGGGAGACACGCGACGAAGTCTTATGCAGTGGTATTCCCATCACCGAAAGCAACTTCCATAAGCAAGTCTGGTTCCACGAAATTTCGTCATACTGATTGAAAGCTCTGTCCTCCTTTTCGGAGTACATGGCAAAATTGGTGTAAAAGATCTTACAGTTTTATGAGTTTGTAAAGATTACCAACAGAGAGGATTCTTGATATCAATTTTAACGAGGAATGATACAGCATGCATACACAGGATTCATAAAAGTTCATGCTCCCAAAGAAAAATCTGCCGTTGCTTTCTCAATTCTAAATAGGATCAGTTGTTTCGCTTAGCTGTGGCTTGGTTTTAACTGAGCATTTTGTGATATGGTTAAGATCGTAAATATTTTATACAAGTATTATATATAATACGCATGAGGAGTCCGTTGAAATGCATGCAAAAAACAACCGATAACGGTTGTTTTCGCTACTTTGGATGATATCAGAAAATGTCCCAAGTTTTTTTTAAAAATCAATTTTAAAGCAACATTTTATGAGATTGTTTTTAAGATCATGTTATTTTTTTAATCAAAAAATTGTAAAAAACACGAACGTCTACGCCAAAAACAAACAGATACGATTGTTTTCACAGTTCTAGTCGGTATCAGATGATTTTACAAGTTTCCTTTTTATATTTCAAAGAGCGTAATAATGGAAGAATTAATAAAATTCTTAATGAATAGGATTGGTTTATGTATCAAATCTTAATGTCATTAGTAATCAAACTTACAAATATTTCGTATTTGAGTTACATAGCGTTTCAGTTTTACCTACGTCCGTCGTTTCATCCGCAAGGATAGCTTGAAATCCATCAAAGTGTCATGTACGTTGCAACAATGTTGTAGACACTAATTTAGATTGTATACGACTGTACATTCAAACTTTTAACCCTCATATTAAGAGTGACGTTAACATGCAAACTAACTATCCGAGGAAACGCATCGCATTTATAGCCAATGTAGCCGTTCTGCTACACGTTCACTCTCGATATTAAAGCAATCAAAGCAGATTCTCAATTTTCTTTTTCATTGAAAATTGAAAGCTCTCAACTTACATTGAAATCGGTAATGCAGAAAAATAAAGTTCTTTCGGCAAAGTCAAACTTAATAGTAGCGATGATTTCTGATGATAATGGATTTTAAGCATACTAAAACGCAAATATGGATTCTTCTTTGCATTTAGATTGTATTACTTTAGCTTAATTTGTATTTATTTCAGTCGGAGTATCATTAATACGTTATTTTTTGTTACATTAGTGATTTGAAACGGTCTTCCCCCACATTTAAATATTAAAGTAATCGAAACTACGGTCAAAAGCTAACGAATGCATGCACATAAATTTTTAAATGTCTTATTTAACGAAAATAACTTTTACTCTACAATGATATGGAGAATCCGAAATGATATGGTTTTGCTGACGTTGTAATCGAAAAAGAAAATGGGCATTAACATGAGTTTTTGAATCCTCAATAAATACATGAATGTATAATTACATCAGTTACTTTTCCCCGTTAAATATATGCGGTAAACAACCTGTGTGTGTACTTAATATTCATTTACCTCATAAATGTTGAAACAGCATGAAATGTACTTTATTCGTGGAATAAATAAGTCAAAGCTATTTTGAGAATGTATGAGATGGTTGAACTAAATAATTATCCATCCAGAATTTTGTAATCATTTGCTTGTACATGATATGGATGAGACTAGCGAACATGGCCCTTCTGTGCGGCAAAATATGCTGTTAGGATAACTTCAAGTACGGCTGTACTTGTATATGTCATTTGTTTTCAATTATTTTTAAACTTTTTCTTTCTTCCTTTAAATCACCTAAACCCTCGAAACTACATTTATTGCGGCACTACAGATGAACAATAAAGTGACTGGTTCATTCGCATTAACATTTTTGCAGCAAAATTTACACAACACAATGCAATTATTATCACTTCCATCAGAAAATGCTATCTTCATCTTTCTTATTGCAAAATTAAAATTGTTCTTAAACTTCTTTTTCCAACTTGTAAAAGATTTGTGGCTGTTACTAGCTTTTCATTTCTGCCTGCTTCAAGGTCCTTGATCTTCCTTCTCCTGCTACTTCAAGGGAGAGTCTCTTCGTGGATATATTAAGAATAATATTGTTCTTCATCTGTCTTTTCTAGGGATTTAAATAGTAACAGCGTTCTTTGTTTTTCGGCTTTGCAAGAGTAACATCGATCTACATCTTTTTTATCTGACTACTTAAATATTAACACATTATTATTCACTCATTTAGTATTAGGCCTACTATTATATAATTTTAGGCTATGCAAAAAAAAATACGCCAGGCTTTTTTTTTTTTTGGTGGGGGGCAATTGCCCCTACTGCCCCCTGTATTGTTACAGACCTGTATTGTTACAGATGACGTCATAGCGTCGGTTGGCTTCCGTTGCATGTTACGCTGACGCTCACGCTTAAATGGGAATAAAACCACTTAGGTAAGGTGACCAGACGTTCCGCTTTTGGCGGGACAGTTCCAATTTTTAACAATTTGTCCCGCGTCCCGCGGCGTTTTATAAAAGTTCCGATTTTTGGAAAGAATGCATGACAAGCTAGGGATCGGCGGGAGAACGGGAAGGGAATATACGGTTTTCGGCGGCCATGTGGCTATTTACCCAGGATATGAGTTTTTTGTATTATTTTTGCTAATTTTATAATGTGAAACTTTAATAATAACAGATAATTGTTGAGAACTGATTATCGAGAACTGCTTATCAAAGTTCGCATTGTTTATCAGTTGTTAGAATTCGAATTTTGAAACAAACCATGTTCCATACAATAATGCACTAAAAATTGTGGAATACGCGCTGTCCTTACCAGGAACTAATGCTACGACTGAACGCGTTTTTTGTACGGTAAATAAAGTTTGGACATACGAAAAATCACAATTAACCTTTTACACGCCAATGTTCCCAAAAGGGAATATCAACTTCAAAATTCTGTGAAAAATACAATTTTATTTATATTTCTCTATAAAAATTATTACTTAGAACGAAGATATGGATTGATTTTTTGGCATCGAGGTTATGTTAATAAAATAAATAGTGTCTAGGGGAAAAAATCGTAACTTTGGCTTTTTTCTAACTTTTCGTCGAACAAAATTCAAAAACTCGTATAAAATTCAAAATTCAACAAATGATTTTAAAATTAAGAGGGAGTAATTAAAAATGATCATTTTCTTGGTAGAACATAAGTTATATCAATAAAAATTAAATTTTGTTGTTACTATTAGATGAAAAATATGCATGTTCCCAAAAGGGAACATTGGCGTGTAAAGGTTTGTTTTCCAACATAATTAAATTATTTTGATTACAGTGCATAGGAGTATTGATAAAATGTTTTCGAATACGAGAGCTATTAGTACGTATCAAGGAAAGATGTTTATGACTGTGATCTACTTTCATTACACCTGTTCACCCCTCCCCCCCCGTGTGTGACGGAGAGGGGGGAGGGGGACTCCGATGGGTCTGAAGTGGATTACTCATAGCTGCCGCTGAAAACCGCGTGTTTGTTGATAGTTAGACGTTGTTTATGACTCTATTGGAGGGGCACATAATATGTTGGAAAGCACGTGATTATGAGTTCTCATTATTTTCCTTTACTCTGCGATTTTCTTCAGCTGAGAGAGGATATGTCACTTCCATTCTAAATTGAGTAAAGATGAATCCATAGTGCCCTGTTACGATCATCATTCGGGTAAATTGTGTATACGGGGTAAACCAATATAGTTTGGTTTTAAAATATGGATGTTGTGTTCCAGCAGTGGCTATTCATATGCTATGAGAATCTATAGTGGAATAAGTTCAGAAATAGAAAACTCTCCTCTGGATCTAGAGTTGTGTGGGAGCTTCTATCCAGTGTTGAAAATCCAGATATGTATGAAATTTTCATTGACAACTTTTTCTCATCACACAAGCTGTTTGCTGAGTTTTCTGAAAAAGGGTTTCAAAGCAACTGGCACGATTCGGGAATTTCGGACAGGAAGATGCTTTTTCAAATCACCAAAGGAAGTCTCAAAATGGCAAAGAGGAAATTTTGAGCATCGAAGTGATGGTCAAGCTTATATTTGTCGCTGGACATCCAATTATTCGACCCATGAGCCTATCGTAAAACCCAAAAAAAATTTTATGTTTCTCAGCCACATCTGATAAAAATGTATAATGAGGGGATGGGAGGTGTCGATTTACTAGACAGACTTCTTCGATTATATCGACCTATGTTTAGAAACAAAAGATGGTATTGGAATCTATTTATATCACGCTAAACATGGCTGTCGCTGCTGGATGGATTTTGCATTTACATTTGCACAAAGGTACAACAGCAGAACTATCGCATCTCAGGAGAGAAGCAACTGTGTGTTTGCTTCGCATGAAATTGAAAATCCACTCTGTTCCTGGACCTCACGCACATTGCTATAAATCTTTGAGACAATCAGATGCACATTTTATTGTGCCATCAGCACAAGGATGTTGTTGTATTCCAAACGAATACTAGAAAAAAATATTTTGTGTGAGAAAAGACTGCATGAGAAATACTTTCCTACCTACGATGGACAGCAGAAAACACGTAGAGCAAAAAAGCTAAGAACAAAAATCATTTTTCGTTTTCTTTTTCTTATTTTAAAGAATTTCGGTAGTTTTTTTTCTCCTCGTATTTTTTAGATTTTCATTCATATTATTATTGTGCTGTGAATTTTTACACAGATATTATCTGTTACTTCCTTTTTTCTAATGGTTTTTCAATTGTTTGATTAACATGCTAATAAATAATTGTAAAACTGTTTAAATATAGTAATTTTTGCTCATGAACTGTAAAATTATTTTTTTTAAAAATTTAGTGGGAAAACTTTTTCTTTTGAAAGCTTTGTTGCACCTCTTGACTAGTTAAGGTGGTATAGCTCTTGAGCACCACCAAGGGGGGTGGGGGGGTAGACCCCGACTATTTTTCTGCTTAACCTGTGCTATTACTCTATAATTTTTAGAAATTTACTTATAACTATTAAAAAATTGGGTACAGAAATCGAAATTTGAATGTAAGAGTCGTTAATCATATTTTATAAAAACATGTGGAAAAACTAAGTGTTTCCCGCCATTGTTCCCTTTTGGGAACATGTTATAAATCATATACAAAATTTTTTTTCTTGAAATAAAAAGTACTCATAGTTCTTATGTTTGAGTTTTAATGTGATATTTATCAATAAATAGTTTGTGTTACCTTTCGATCATAGTGCGGCGTGTAAAAGGTTAAGTGTTGAGACTTTGAAAGCCATTTTATGTGTGAAATATAATTTAACAAATTCTGGTGAAAACTTTTATGACCTTTTAAACAACGACAGTAATCTACAAAAAAAAAGAATAAAAAAAATCACGCAAATGAGAAATATGCCAAAGAATAAAACAATACTATACATATTTTTTTTATTTATTATATTGGTAAATTGTACTTATGTTGAAATTTAAAAATAAATATATTACAATACTATTTTTGCGTTCTATGAAAATTTTTGTTGCTCCATATAGACCAAATTTTTAATCAAGAACCCCGCCCCCCCGTCGGTCAATGTTGTCCCGCTTTACCAATGTTAAAATCTTATAACCTTACACTAGGGCGACTAAATTCAGCCGTTCTGCAAAACTCACTAGCAGTCTTGTTTGTTAAGGTGACTGCCGACGTTCGGAGACATTTTTTTTTTAATAAATTCCTTTTTTTAAGAATTTTTTGGTCTTTTATGGTAAAATAGCACCTAGAAATTTAAAAAATAAATAAAACCTACCTGTAAATACCATAATGTTTTTAAAAATTGGTCAATTTGAAGTCATTTTTAATGAAATTTAGCTAAAACGCCTATCAGTCTGCACAAAATCCTAATGCTACTATTTTAATTTCCATATCACACATGATTCATATGACAGTTATCTTAAAAATGACTTAAAATCTAGGAGAAATTTTAAAATGGAAAAATAATACACGCAATTTTATGTTCTAATATGAAAATTTACCCCGATTCGTCATTCCTTTCCTTATAAAACCAGTCCCAAATAAAAAACTATTTATTAAAAACCATTTATTGTGCGTCATTTCATTAACAATAGCATCTAAAACATTTCCTGAAAGTTTTATCAAATTATATACATTTTTATGTGAGATATAATGCAAATCGTAGAGATTTGAGCTAAAAAACATAATTCTGAGGAAAACGCATTTAAAGTTGTTTGTCACTTCAATTTTGTAGCAGAAGATGTTTTTTAAATAGCTATAACTCTGCTTCTAATTGATGTAGAATGAAAATCAAAACAGTTTTGAAAAGAGAAAAGATTCAATTACACGATTCTTGCAAAAAAATTAAATTGAACAAAATAGTCAAAAAATGACATTTTCAACGCAGGCAGTCACGTTAAATGTATGATTATTGTAATGAATGCCATTTATGATTATATTGACGTTGAATTTTCCTTTCTATGTGTCTTAAGGTAGACCTTTATTTTAACATAAAAAGATATTGCGCTTGTAATTTCTTGATAAGTAAACACAAATAGTTATATGTTCTATGTTGTTAATAGTTAATAGTTATACACAAAGTTATATGTTCTAAACTGAATCAATTTTTAAAAAAAAGGACTTTTATTCTAGTCTATCATGGAGTTTTCTTGCAATCCCAAATAGGAAGTATGTTATCCCTCATACCCTATTCTTTACCTTTTCACATTTGAACTATGTGCCTCTATCAATTTTCGCCAAATTTTACGCGAAAGAATTTTTTCCAAAGGCTAAAAAAATATTACACGGCCGTGAACATAGACTTTACACATCCCAGATGTTAAAATCTTTTTTATTTATCCACATTTTTCTTTTGTATTAACATTCCTGGTTAAGAAAACCGGAGACATTCGCTCTGTGTGACACTCCAAACTACGTAAGAGAAAGAAATAAATTTCACCGTACTTTATTTGTATTCACTGCGATGTTTCCCCTTTTGAGAGGGAAACATAAACAGAAAACACTAGTTCGTGATTCATTTTCTAAGTGCGTTCCGCTTACGTATGTATGAAAGAAATTTGTATGAACCGGGTGAGAAAATAAGCCAGTGATCTCCCCCCACCTCCTCCTCCAAATTCATGCATTTTATTTTTTCCAATTTTATTTTAGACGCTTCGCTGCTGCAGAGCCGCCCAGAGGGGGTTGGGCAACTGGGGAACTTTGCCCCAGGCCCCAAAATGTTTTAAAAAATTAATTTATTAGATTTCATCCGAAAGAAAATTCTTAAACTTGTACCGTACTTCAAAATTCAAAATAGTCTCCTGAAAAAAAGGCCCCCCCCCAAAAAAAAAAAAAATGAAAAATAAATTATTCGATTAATTAGATTTCTCTTAATCCAAAATAGTCTTCTGAAAAATTCGCGATCTAGTTTTAATGAAAAATATAACTGTTTAGTCCTTACTGCTATAATATTACATAAGTCTAACTTCTAAGTATTCTGTCTAACAAATTGAATACAATACTAACTACTAAAATAGATAGCAAAAAAAAAAAGCTTCGTGGATGGAAGCTATTAGAAAGATAATTTTATCTTTATGAAGAAATAAAAATTAAATTTATGTCTCCTTCAGTAAGTCCCAAAACAAACGTAAAAGTCAAGGTCGCCTCGCTCCCTTCGCAATAGTACAACCGGCAGTCGTATGCAGAGCTCCCTTTGTTTATGGTAGATTAGAAATTAGACTGTCATTTATTTAGACATTCAGTGGACCTAACTCCAAAACCATGAAACGCATCTATCCATCTGGTGCAAGAAAAAAATTGTTAGAAAAGCTGTAGAGGAAAGTGATAAACGGACCCTCGATAGCTTTTTTCGGACCGGAACCAGTACAGAAGGAGATTAAAAACAATTTGAGGGAAGACCTTCTGCCATTGCCAGAGAACGTCTTGTCTACCTCAGAGAATCACGAGGATATTCAAGGAAACTGGTCTGATTAGTAATAGTGAATCTCAAGACATGGATTGTTCAGTTCGTGGTGGTGAAAATCAGAGAACGGAATCAAGTAAAATTCATACATCATTATATGAACAATGTTTAATTTTGCCTACTTAGAAGATAATTCCAAAATAACGGAACATTTTGAAGTGAGTACTGATCCACATGGGTTAGACTTCATTATAAATCTAGAGATATGATAGTCCTAAAGGGGCCACCTAGTAAGCCATGGTGTATGCCCCGAGACAGCAGGGGTTGGCCTTTCCCGATGACTGCCTTTTCAAAAAAATTAAGTAATGGGGAATCTGCTGACAGAGATTGGGTTGTTTGGAGTGAGAAAAAAAAGAGGGGCTATTTTTCTTCTTTTGTTGTTTATTTGAGTCTGAAGATGTTTGATCCTTCTTAAATGGACTGTATTCTATATTTTTCTAATTCAAAACTGCAATGTCTTTTTTAGTAGTTTTATTACACACAAAAAAAAACATAACAACTAACTAGTTTGCTCTATGGCAAGAACAATGCAGACCATACTGCGATTGACAATTCTATTTCACAAACCATACTGTGCAACAACCTTCGCCTATGGTCGGCGAGCTTCTACAGGTGATGATGTACATTGTATACACATATTTCCATAAATATGACACTATAGTCATTTGGTTAACTAAATAACTGAAGCAAATAGTGGACCCATAGCAGTAATCCTAAAATGAAACTAACACTAAAAATGGCGACTACTAAGAACAGTTTTTGAAACTGAACTGTTGCCATTAGCAACCATCAAAGATTTTCTAGTAGCGTGCCAAGGTTGGCGGGCTTTTACAGATGCCAAGGCACGCCGTAACAATGTTAGTAAACAACAGTCAAAATTTGTACAGTGCGAATTGAATGACCATTGTAAAAATACATATGACACGGTAAAAAACCATGAATCAAATCGAAACCCCATTAACAACTATGTAAAATGGAAAAAACTTTTCAACGTACTTAATGGTGGACAATATGACATTGATGGAGCTTTGATGAAATTTATTTTAGGAGAAGGGGCGAAATGGAAAATGATTTTAACAGCTGTGTTAGGTGTGTTATTCCTAGCAGAAAGAAACCTTCCTTTTAGAGGTAGTAACTCTACGGTAGATCAGGACGATTGTGGGCATTTCTTGTCCACATTGAAACTGATAGGACTTTACAATCCAGCCATCCGAGATCATTTGAAAACAGTTTCAAATAGTCCGGTAAAAGACTGCAAGCTTACTACCTATCGTGGAAGACCCAAAACGAATTTTTGAAAGTGTGTGGTGACAAATTGGAAAGTTACATCATAGAAGAAATTAAACAATCCCTTTACTACAGCATTGTACTCGTAGTTGATGGGACGTCAAATGTTTCACACAAAGAACAACTAGTTACCATGTTTTTATTAACTCGCTTTGTTTGTTTGTTTGTTTGTGTGTGTGTTTGTCCGGTACAAATCTTGCAATCGATTTTTAACTAACTTCTCGACTAGCTAGATATTTGAAACTTTTAGAATAGCTCAGAACACGATGTCAATGCCTTATTTTAATACTTTTAGCCATCCTTAAGCAGCACTACATTCATTTTCAGTTAATTTTTTTTGTAGACTGGTGCAGCCATATATCGACCGGGCCGGGAACGAAAAGTTAAACGCAAGTTAACTTCCAATTAACTTCATTTTCTTTCATGTTGATGGGATAATTCAGCAAAATTTTTTAAAAAGTATTTATTAATACATAGAAAAATCAAGTTTATATGATTCAACAGAAAATTTAAAAACATGGTATATAAAAAATTATTTTTATCTTGTAATTATTTTTGTAATGAGATACATTCTTAAAAAAATGGCTTATGGGATGTTTTTGAAAAGTTTGTTAAGCTTACTGACTTTAACCAAAAGTCTGGTGAAGCTAATGCTGAGAATATAAACACCGTGTTGCAAAACTGTGGATTGGACCTCCAGCTATGCAAAAGTCAAGCATACGACAACGCATCAAATATGTCAGGGAAGTTTAAGGGAGTAAAAACAGAATTCTCGCTGAAAATCCCCTAGCATATTTTTCTCCTTGTGGTGCGCATACTATGAATCTGTGTGGGGTTCCTGCTATGGAAACAAACATAGAAGTCAAATCATAATTTGGAAACGTCCAAAAACTTTACAAAACTTTTTGTATTAAGTAGGTGGAAAATTTTACAGTCAACAGCAAATATTTCACTCCACTCAGTGTCAAGTACAAAAAGGAGTGCAAGAGTCGATGCTGTACGACCTCTTGTCAAAAGGTACTCCGAGATTTTTAATGCCATGCACAATATAAATGAGGAAATTGACCTTCCATATGAGACGCAGGCTGATCTTGATGCACTTACGCGTTGGTTGAAGTTCATTGAGTTTATTTTATTAACGATAGTTTGGTTCAAGATTCTGCAGACGATTGATGAAAGAAACAAAGTTTTACAAAGTCCGGAACTATCTCTCAAAGACGATGAAACTTTAATGGAAAGTTTAGTTTCAGACATTGAAACCATTAGAAATAGTTGGGATACTCTATTTAAAGAAGCTGAACTAGTAGCTGCTAACTTTAGAGTAGTAACAGATTTAAAAACAAGAAAAAAGAAACAATTCTAAGATAATTCCGAATCAGGAGAGCTAGATTATATATGTCAATCTAAACTATTATATTTCAAATTGAATGTATTTTTACCCTCCTTACACTTTAATAGTTGCTTTTTTAAATGACATCAATGGCAGAGCAAATGGACGAATCAAAAGTGTTCTCCTTTATTATTAAGTATCTCCTTTATTATTAAGTATCAAATGATTAAATTTATAGACTTCTGTGAAGTGTGGTTCCTGCCAAAATCAGTAGCCGCCATTGTTGGAAATCACCGCTGCCACACCCATCGGCATTGATTCAAAGAGACTTTGGATGAGTTCTTGGGGTACAGCAGACCAAGCAGCTTCCACACGTTGCCAAAGTTGATCTGCTGTGGCAGCTGGGGATGGAATCTGGGTCAATCGTAGAGCAACCATGGACCACATGTTTTCTATCGGCGAAAGATCCAGAGAGCGAGGCGGCCAGGGAAGCAATTCAATCTGACGATTGACGAAGAACCGTTGGACAATGCGTGCCACGTGTGGTCGCGCATATCCTGTTGAAATATGGCTGTGGGCAAGCCCTGAAGGTAAGGAAGGACAACTGGCTCCAACACCTCGGAGATGTAGCGCTGGCTGTTTAAAGTACCGGCAATGCGTACTAGAGGTGTGCGAGAGTGATATCCAATACCGCCCCATACCATAATACCTGGTGCAGGACCAGTGTGGCGGTGCATAACGCAGCTGTTCAGCATCTTCTCTTCACGTTGTCTCCAGACTCGAATGCGACCATCGTGGTGTTGCAGACAGAAGCGTGACTCGTCAGTAAAGAAAATTTCATTCAATTCTGTCGTCCACATCCTTCTGTCATCTAACCATTGGCGGCGGAGACGTCTGTGGTTCTGCGTCAAGGGTAGACAAAGCAATGGATGACTTGCGGACAGACCACTCTGCTGTAAACGGCGTCGAATGGTACGCGCAGACACTGGATGATGCGTTACAGACTGCATGTGCTGTGCTATGGTTCGTGATGTGACTGAGCGATCCGTCACTGCCATGCGCACAATTTGCCTGTCATCACGTGGAGTGGTGCGCTGAGGTGGATGCGATCGAACACGCCAGTCCGTCGTACCCTCCTGCATCCAACGATCACATATCCGCATTACAGTTGTTTGGTTTCGTCCAACACGACTACCGATTTCCCTGAAAGATAATCCACAATCTCGGTAGGCCACTATCCTTCCTCTGTCGAACTCGGATATTTGATAAAAAGATGATCGCTGTTTTCGACGAGGCATAATTGATCGTTGTTTTGAAAAAACCACAAGAAAAACACAATTGCCGAACTTGAAATCGTCGAAATCTCCAAGCCTTAAATAGCGCTTTGAAGTGGCGCCACAGGCGCGCGTGATGTGCGTCTGCGCTGAAATTCTAATCATTTGCATATCTCACCTCCGCTAATGCATGTTGTAAATTTCATGTTATTTGCATGTTTCCTTCAGGGTGTTGCATTTACAGTGGCCAGCAAAGTAACATGAAATTTACAACATGCATTAGCGGAGGTGAGATATGCAAATGATTAGAATTTCAGCGCAGACGCACATCACGCGCGCCTGTGGCGCCACTCCAAAGCGCTATTTAAGGCTTGGAGATTTCGACGATTTCAAGTTCGGCAATTGTGTTTTTCTTGTAGTTTTTTCAAAAAAAAAACGATCAATTATTCGTCCAAAACAGCGATCATCTTTTTATCAAGTATCCGAGTTCGACAGAGGAAGGATAATGGCCTACCGAGATTGTGGGTTATCTTTCAGGGAAATCGGTAGTCGTGTTGGACGAAACCAAACAATTGTAATGCGGATTTGTGATCGTTGGATGCAGGAGGGTACGACGGACCGGCGTGTTCGATCGCATCCACCTCAGCGCACCACTTTACGCGATGACAGGCAAATTGTGCGCATGGCAATGACGGATCGCTCAGTCACATCACGAACCATAGCACAGCACATGCAGTCTGTAACGCATCATCCAGTGTCTGCGCGTACCATTCGATGCCGTTTACAGCAGAGTGGTCTGTCTGCAAGACGTCCATTGCTTTGTCTACCCTTGACGCAGAACCACAGACGTCTCCGCCGCCAGTGGTGTGATGACAGAAGGATGTGGACGGCAGAATGGAATGAAATTGTGTCTACTGACGAGTCACGCTTGTGTCTGCAACACCACGATGGTCGCATTCGAGTCTGGAGACACCGTGAAGAGAGGATGCTGAACAGCTGCGTTATGCACCGCCGCACTGGTCCTGCACCGGGTATTATGGTATGGGGCGGTATTGGATATCACTCTCGCACACCTCTAGTACGCATTGCCGGTACTTTAAACAGCCAGCGCTACATCTCCGAGGTGTTGGAGCCAGTTGTCCTTCCTTACCTTCAGGGCTTGCCCACAGCCATATTTCAACAGGATAATGCGCGACCACACGTGGCACGCATTGTCCAATGGTTCTTCGTCAATCGCCAGATTGAATTGCTTCCCTAGCCGCCTCGCTCTCCGGATCTTTCGCCGATAGAAAACATGTGGTCCATGGTTTCTCTACGATTGACCCAGATTCCATCCCCAGCTGCCACAGCAGATCAACTTTGGCAACGTGTGGAAGCTGCTTGGTCTGCTGCCCACAGCCATATTTCAACAGGATAATGCGCGACCACACGTGGCACGCATTGTCCAATGGTTCTTCGTCAATCGCCAGATTGAATTGCTTCCCTGGCCGCCTCGCTCTCCGGATCTTTCGCCGATAGAAAACATGTGGTCCATGGTTTCTCTACGATTGACCCAGATTCCATCCCCAGCTGCCACAGCAGATCAACTTTGGCAACGTGTGGAAGCCGCTTGGTCTGCTGTACCCCAAGAACTCATCCAAAGTCTCTTTGAATCAATGCCGAGGCGTGTGGCAGCGGTGATTTCCGACAATGGCGGCTACTCTGGCTACTGATTTTGGAAGGAACCACACTTCACAGAAGTCTATAAATTTAATCATTTGATACTTGGTCAACATGTTATCTACAAAATAAATTTTATTGGGACATCTCTTGTCTTTCTTGGTGTTGCAATTTGGGTGGCCAGCAGTGTAAATAAGACTGATCTCTCTGATGGGTTGATGATCGACTATCAGCTTAACAAGGACTCAATAATATGTGTTGATGGAAAAAAGAACTTAAACTATTGTGTAGATATATTGAATACGATATACAAAAGGTGACTCATGGAAAGCCCGAATTCCGATTTAACCGGAATTCACCGAAAGCCCGAATTCCGAATCTTAAAAATACAAAACAAATATATTTCTGAAAAAAAGGTGTTTTAACGTTTAACACTAAAATTAAAGCATTTTGTATAATAAATAATACAAAACAATACTATACAAAACAATAACCAAGAGCAAATATAAATGCTTGCAGTGTTATTTCTTCGTTAATATAGACACTTGTGAGTAACATCATTTTTTCCTTACTGATGAAATATTGTTTTTTCACTCTAGGAGGTATATTGCCTCCATCCAATAATGCCATTTGATTCTCAGAGTTCTCATGCTGGATTTTTACTTGATTTATAAATTCATAAATATTAACATGCGGTTTTCCAACTGCATTATTTAAGGCATGATGCCAACCTTCAATATGATTCGTATTGCGGGCACCGAAGTTACCATGCTGGTTCCATACTTCTGGCGTAAAAGAGCCTGAAAATTAAAATATTTGTGATCTGATTGTATGGAGGTATTTAAATAAATTATACAAATTTTGAGTTACCCCAATTTATAATTATTATTATGTATATTTAGATTGATTGTTAAAATTTATAAAATAAAAATTTCAATTTGAAAATGTGTGAAACTCACAAATCAAGTAGTCCATTTCATTCCCCCATTTCTCTCCCACCTGTCAACTGCAGCTGCAAATTCAGCATTCGGGCTTACGGGGATTCGGATTTCCGGTAGTTAACCATACAAAAATGACCTTGAAAACCTGATACCGCAGATTTGTATTTGTCTAAGGCAGGAGTCCCCAACCCTACGCCCGCGGGCACCATGGCGCCGGCCGATCGTTTTACGTGTGCCCGCCGCTGTGCGACCACGATAAAAATATTTCAGTTTTCAATAAAATGCTATGTAAAAGTTTTTCATTTTTAATGATTAACTACACAAAAGTAGAAATGGCGTCCAACACAGACAAAAGCAAAAAGCGTAATGCAACCGATATCTTTTCCCCCTCGCGCCAAATCTTCGCCAACCTAATTTACCATATCGAAAATGAAATGAACGTGTCCTTTTTTGCCGTCACAACACAAACATTTGCCTGGAGCTCATCTCGTGAGAGCTAGTAGTGTGGTTTGTGCTGTGAGATAAAGGGCCTGTTCACATAGGAGTCCGTTGCGTTGCGTTAAGGAAAAGATGACGTTGAGACGAAAATAATCCAATCGTATGCCTCCAAACGATTTGCAATGAAATTTTTAACGCCTATGATTGGTTTATTTTCGTCTCAACGTCATCTTTTCCTTAACGCAACGCAACGGACACCTATGTGAACAGGCCCAAATGGTCATTCGACGTATCTGCTTCATTATGTATTAATATATATATATATGCTCATATTTTTTGTATACTGTGATTCCTCCTTCGTTGTTTTTAAATACTTCCTTATTTTTACCCCAAAATGAGTGGATCAAGTAAACGACAACGGACCTATAATTTTAATACTGAATGGGAAGGTTCATACTGCTTCGTCAATTTAAAAGACGAATATATTTGTCTGTTGTGTGGAAATAGTGTCCCGGTGCCGAAAATACACAATGTTGAACGTCATTTCCTGACAATTTATGCGACTTTTAATACGAACTATCCACTTAAATCTGAAATAAGTAAGAAAATATATCAGCTAAAACCGAATCTGTCCGCCCAACAGCCTGTTTTCACTAGACCTCTGTTAAGATCAAAAAATGCCACTATTGCTTTAAAAATTTCTCACATACTTGCAAAGAAGAAAAAGTCTTTCCAGGGTGGTGACTTGTTAAAAGAAGCATTTCTTACTGGCGCTGCTTGCTTATTTGAGAGATTCTCTAACAAACGTGAGATCATGTCAGCGACACAAGACTTACAATTGTCAGATAACACCGTTACAAGAAGAATACAAGCCATTTCAAAGGACATGCAAACTCAGTTAAAGAGTGACTTGGAAATATGTGAGTGGTTCTCACCACAATTTGACGAGTCTACAGACATATCAGACACAGCTCAGTTAGTAGTTATGGTGAGAATGGTATTTAGTGACTTTATTATAAAAGAAGATCTAAGAGCATTATCCATTAAAGGACAAACAACAGGTGAGGATATCTATAAAATATTTATAATATGTGCAAAGTCGATAGATATGCCTCTTCAGAAGCTGTCTGCGATAACCAGTGATGGGGCACCAACAATGGTTGGTAATGTCAATGGATTTATTGCCCTCTGCATAAAAGATGGATCATTTCCAAACTTTATGTCGTATCACTGTATTATCCACCAGGAAGTTTTATGTGGTAGAATACTACCCTTCGGACACGTCGTGAAAATAATTACAAAAATAGTCAACTTAATTCACGCAGTTCCTTTCCAACACCGCCTATACAAGGCCCTATTATAAAATCCTGAAGATCCTGATCTCATTCTGCACACTGAAGTACGTTGGATCAGTAAAGGCAAAGTTCTTGCTAGATTAGTAGATTTAATTGAAGAAATAAAAAATTATCTCAGTGCCAAAACTCAAAATTTTTTTGAACTAACAGACCCTCGTTGGCTAGCGGATTTGGATTTTTTAACAGATATAATGGAAAAACTGAATTATTTAAACTTAGAGCTGCAGGGAAAGGAGAAACATATAGCTACAATGATAGGGTCTATAAACTCGTTTAAAGCTAAACTGGCTTTGTGGACATCCCATTTGAAGATGAAGTCCCTTGTGCATATTCCAAATATGAAAAAAAAGGATAGGCGATGGAGAAATTGACTCATCAACATTTGTTATGAACCTTCAATTACTTCAAGACCAGTTTGAAAAGAGCTTTCACCAGTTTAATATCATAGAGCCAATGGTCACCTTTTTTGTTAATCCTTTTACTTACCAAGTAAATCTAACCGAACTAGCTACATACATTTCAGAGCTTGTTCAAGTAAGGGCAGAAGAACTGGAGAGAGAAATTTTGGATCTTCAGAACGACATTGTCCTAAAATCCATTGTATCGGATTAGAATTTCTGGAATGTAGCTGACAGAAAGAAATTTCCATTATTGAAAGAGCGGCATATAAAATAAAATAGTTTTTCGGTTCCACATACTTGTGTGAATAATTGTTTTCGACAGTGAACATCATAAATTCAAAGTACAGATCACGACTTACAGACGAACACCTTGACTATCGCTTACGCGCGCGAGCAGGAATATCATCATACTCTCCTAATTACCAAGCAATGGGGAATGAAATAAAACTCCAAAAATCACATTGACTTTGAGATTTATATTTTTTATGAAGAATTTTTATACTTTGTGGATTTTTTATGCATTATTTAGTAATAATTTATTTTATACAAGAACATTAACAATAATTTTTATATGTTAAATTATATTTTGAAAATTAAATATATTTTTGTACATTATGTGTATGTATTGTATTAACTATGTCCAACTATAAATTCACCTTGGAAAACTAAATGGTGCCCGCCGACTGACCGGTATTCTTGAATGTGCTCTTAGATACAAAAAGGTTGGGGATCCCTGGTCTAAGGTTATTAGCTGTACTTCCAGTGTCTGTTGCAACAGGAGAACGGACCTTCAGCAAAATGCCCTTCAAAAAAACTGTCTGAGGTCGACAATTGGCAAGAACAGACTTAATCATCTAATGATGCTCAGAATTTAACATAATTTATTCAAAACTGTTAGTTTTCTGTAATAATACATACCTTTACAAAAGTTAAGGAAAGAAAAAAAATTAATGTAAATTTATTGTTTTAACTTTTAAAATCGTACAAATTCATCTTTTTTCAGTTTTCTTTTTAGTTTTAAAGAAAACTGAACATAGTTGAATATGAACGATTTCAACTAATTCATCTTCTGTTATAGTAACTTTTATAATAGTTGAAGGATTTCAAGGACTTTATTTATAATACCTCAGTTGATAATCTAAATGTCTGTTGAATTACGAAGTTGTTGGATGAATTTAAAAGTCAGTTTTTTCTTTTAGTCAATATATATATAACAAGAGAGCAGTGCAATGAAATGTAATAATTATGTTAATCAGTCATGTAATAACATTTTAAGTATGAGTAACATAATTTATATGTGTGTTTTCGTCTCTTTCTATTTTTTATTTTTCTCTGGGCCCCAACAGAAGCTTGGCCCAGGCTCCGTAAATGCTCTGTCTCTCTCTCTCTCTGTATATATATATATATATATATATATATATATATATATATATATATATATATATATATATATATATATATATATATATATATATATATATATATATATATATATATACTAGCTGAGTGGCAACCCGATGTGTTGCTTTTTTTTGAGTTAAAATGAAATGGCTTTATATCTTAAAGATTAAAAACTGTTTATTCACTTTTAAAAATATATTAGATTTTTTAAAAAAACAAAGTAATTATTTAAAATTTCCGTTATCAAATTTTGCATTTTAAACAGAAAAGCTCATTCAATTAGAAAAAAATTCTAAAGGCTTTAACTTCTCCTTTCCTAAAACTAAAACTTTTTCTGGTATTTCAAATTTATTTCTGGATTTCAATTATTAAATGATTCGTTCTCAACTAATAATTTTTCCTTTTGGCAAAATGGCCGAATGAAAATATTGTCACGGTGATTTCGGGGAATACGGAAATGACACGAAGAGTAGATCAGAACAGATTTTATTGACCAGATTGCGGGGAACATCACCTAAAATACACCTCCGGAACGTTCCCGACATTCCTACCAGAAGTGTGAGGATTATTCCATAAACCTACGAACGGGAACTGAAATATAAATAATAGATAAATTTGCATACAGCTCGCATGAAGAGCAAATTAAAATAAAAGATTTTCTTGCATCCGACGGACCCGGGACCTTAGGATTAGACGTCAGGAGCGATAACACTGAGCCACCGTTACTTCGGTGAACGGAACTTTGCGAAACGGAAAGGAGCTGGCCCACCCGGAATGTCAACTTTTTCTGCTCTCCTCTTCTATTGAGTTCGGCGGTTTTAATTGAATAATTAAAAAAGTTTAAAGTTGTGAAAGTTGAGGATAGCATCAGTGCACGCGTCTCGGCCGTCCGCGTATATCGGTACCAGTCGCGAATCCTGCTATGCTCGGTTCGCGAGATTAGCCCGTCCCCGTGTCTGCTAACTAACAAACTAACATTTGTTTACCTTCAGCTGTTAATAGTAAGATATATATATATATACTAACATTATTGCCTGGCGATGCCCGGGTAGATATATAGATATAAAAATTTTGATGCATTCCATCAAAAAAATACTGGGCTGGAACCCCCGCTCTTCATGTTCATCTGACCAGACAGAATGCGCTTAGCGCGTTTCTACTGAAATGATATACAAACAATAAGAAAGAAAGAAACTTTGAGCCTGCGGACCTTCATCTGATTATACGTCTGATTTTATTGAGAATTAATAACTCAGTGTTGCGTGATTCACACGTTTGTATTGAATAAGTTTACTGTTTAATTAGATTTAATTAGATTTGTTTGATTCACTGTGTAATTAGAAATAAGTTTTATAATTTACATTTGCCTTTATTATTTATTTTTCCCTTAAAAGCTCAGTTTGTTCCACATCACCCAAGAGACGCACTTTTTTCCACATCACCCAAGAGGTAAAGTGCAAGATGCCCCTTTTATTTATTCAAAGTAAGGCGCGATTTCACATGAAGCCTATTTTCCTTACTTTGATGATTCGGTTTTTTATTGTCGACAGGCCAAAAACCGTAGAAAAAGCAAATTGTAAATCGGTTCAAGCAATGAGAAAAACTGCAAATAACAAAGGACAAAAACAGAGCCGGGAAAGTTGTGTTAAAACATACTAATTTGAACTGTATTCTTAAAAAACTCCCATCTCAGTTAGTCTAGTGGTTAAATTTTATCTTTTACCGTATTTTAATATTTCTTTTGTCAATTTATTTCGTTGTTATGCACGTAACGCAAAATTAATTTAAAGTATCACAAAAAGAAAAGAAACCACATGATCAGCATTTCATAAATTGAATTCTAAAAATTAATCTTTAAAAAATCACCAAAAATCAGAAAAGGGAGGTAACGATTCGAAAAAGATTACGTTTTAAAGGAATTTTTATGATCTTTCTCGTGATATAAATTTTATAACCCTCGGATTATAATTTTAAATGCAAACTTAAAAAAATTAGAACACAGCTTAAAAATTCGAAAAAATTCGAAAAATTCGAAAAAATTTTAAAAAATCGAAGAAGAAATTTTCAAAAATCTTTCTCAATTTACCCCTCCAGTATAAACTCCACTATAGAAGAATCACCATGCAAAATTTCAGCTCTTTATGTCCAACGGTTTGGACTATGCGTTATCTGTCAGTTAGTCAGTCAGTTAGGCAAGGCCAAACAAAGTTTATTACCATGAAGCTCTCACCCCCCGCGCACCCCTCTTCTCCCGCGCGGGGGAAGAGGGATAGGTTCGGATTTCACTGAACGTCTGTATCCACAGGGGGTCTCGAACATCTTACGGGCACAAAAAATCCTTAAAAAATTAATTAAAAAAAACTAATTGAGCCCCAAACTTCGTTTTTGCTGATTTAAGTTTCTAGGGTCCTAAACATTAACTGTGCCGAATTTGGTCCCGGTGGGTGAAACAGTCTATGATTCTATAGCGGACAAACAAACAGACAAGCTCTTTTATATATATATATATATATATATATATATATATACATGTGCTCTTCAACCGGTTGGGATGGTCTGCGGTTACAATAAAATAGCATGTATTGCGATTAAATTTATTTAATCAGTGCAGCTGTGTTATCTTCGTTGAGTTTGACAGAGGGCATCAAAGCAACTAGATTAAAATAGCTTTCTTCATAAGAGTTTTCTCCTCTTTTAGATCAGCAAACATTACTGCCCTTTAAGTGCCGGTGCACACTTGCGGCAAAAGTACTGGGGATGCTGTGTTATTTTCAATCCGATAAGAAAAAATGCAGAGCAACTGCTGTTGGGAGTCACACGTGCCGCCGGCATCTATCTGCCGCCGGTGCCACTCCCAGGTCGCCGCAGGTTCCTGTGGAACGCGCGGCACATTCCTGTAACCCGATAGCTGGTAGTACCATTCGTCTACAGGGGAGTGCAGATCTGCCCCAGCGGTTTATCTCCTATCGAGTTTGTGACGTCTCTACACGATGTCTGATGAAAATGTGGAAGTCGAACTTTTCATCGACGAAGTAAAATCTCGCCCGATAATTTGGGATGTTAGGCATGAGGACTATAAAGACCGAATAATGTAACAGTCTGCTTGGGAAAATATTTGTGAAACCATTATTGAGAACTTCGGCCAAAAAATGGAGAATGAAAAAAATGCAAACAGTACGTAAAATTTTTTACAACTTTTATTAAAATAAGTACATTCGATAACAGAACTTTTAGATGGTCAAGTATTTAAATTTATTTTAAGTGGGTCGTCCAAAAATAATTAAAAAACTTTTCACCATCTTCCCTGAGATCCATCAAGCATACATTAAACGCTCCCTTCAAGTACATCTCGCTGTTGTATGGATGGAACCAGTGCTTCCTTTTTCCAATTCTATTTTCGTGATTAACATGCTTGTAGACTGAGTAAGAAAAAACAACTTTTTTCTTAAATAATTGGGCGCGCGTACGATCCATCTCGGTTGGTGGCAAACGACTGCCGCTGACGCCTATCACCGCGAAATTGTGCACTGGAACGGCGTTCCACGCAGATTAAAAATAGCGCATCTTCCCGAGTACTTTTGCCGCAAGTGTGCACCAGCACTAAGATGGGAATAAAGCAGGTAACACAGTATCATAAATGCAATGTGAAGCGTTCCTCTAATTACCTTTCGTAAAGCTATGTAAGTTAAAGCGAGCGTGTTCCAGTGGTTCAGTAGTACAGAATATCACGTATCAAAACAAAGGATGGTGGATTCAGGAACAAGAAAGAACCTTTTGGCTGGGCGAAAGAATCATTCGTCAGGAACGAGCTTTAGAATAAAATTATTTATATGTATATATTTATATATATACCGGGTGGCCATAATTAAACTGATAGTGCTCACAGTGTTCTGTAGCGCGATCTATTTGCGAGAATGACGCCACATTTTGTAGGAAGATTAAACAAGACGGGGGACGAAGGATTCTGCGAAAAAATAAATTAGTTCCAAAAGTAACCGCTAGGGGAATATTTGGCGCTGTGTAATAGAAAATAGAGTGTTAACAACTGCAAATTAATATGGAATAAAATTACCTTTTATTATGCACATTTTCTTATTTAGTTCAAGTGCAATATGGCAACACTTTTAAAAAAGCGTAAAATCTACATAAACACCGATAAAGTCTCGTGATCTGCAATATCACGTACGCTGAGCAGAAGAAGTTCTTTATTCAAATTTCACGTTACATCCATTGGCACAGTGCCAGCTGCTTGAGTTTTAAAAGGCAATGTGTTACGTTTCGAATCAATCGGATTGAAAGTTTATGTGCAATGTCTCCTTCTTTAGTCGAGTGTGCGTTACTGGTCAAATTCTTTTACCTCAACCAGTGCAACGCGTCAGCCGCTCTTCGTGCTTTTAGAACGCACAAAAAAATGCGTAAAGGTAACGGTCCTGTGTCAGTTAATGGGCTAAAAGCAATGGTTGCGACGTTTGAGAAAACAGGTTCTCTGAAGGTTCAGTCAGGCAGAGGACGAAAACCTGTAACACAGGATACAATCGAAGCAGTTGCCACGGCGATTGTCGACAGAGGACCAGACAATATTGCTGGTAGAAGTTGATAATCTTTCATAAGATTTTCCATACCGTACTGTAAGGCATATCCATATTCCGAGCTAATCCACGAGCGCTAGAGGTGGCTGCAATATTGTTGTAATTGCATGTGATTGATAAAATTCACTGTCATCAAATGACTGCATTCATAGGAACTGATGAAACTGGAATTATCGAATAACGTCACGTGTAGATCATAAAATCGATGGTGGGACGTATTGGATAAGTTTTCCCCTTAACACCTGGTTGTTTCGTGTAAATGACAAACTATTCAGTTTTGAGCGCTACTGTTTGACTTTTAGCCGCCTTTTTCGAAGTTAGACTTTGGAATGCGTTTTAACGGTTTTTCCTTTTAGCAGGAGGTTTCTTTCATCAAACCGCTAACGGCATCTTTGTCAGGAAGTGTGTCTAGAAGTTTGATATACGGACAATTGGTTAATAATGTGTTATTTTCCAAATGCCACGTGCTTGAAGACACAGAGGCGCCAGGCTTCATGGGAGGTGTAAAGAGCCGGACGTTGATTTGCAGAAAAGGGGATGAAAGGGATAAAAGGGATGTAGGGTACCAGCGGAGAGACAGAGAGGCAGAGAAAGATAACACTGGTCGGCTAAAAAAAAAATTCTGCCCCTGACACCATTATTGCTTATGCTTATGTAAAATGGCCTCCTGAATCCGAATATGACCTCAGTTTTCCCCCATCACCCACCGTTTTTGGGGGGATGGCCCCCCACCTATTTTTATCCCTTTTCCATCATTTGGAGGGATGAAAAGGATAAGTTTCGCCTTTACATTTCTTCTGAGGGGCTAGAGAGGTGAAAAGTCCTAAAACATGAACATTTGTTGCAAGGAGGGAGATTTGGGGGGGGGATATACCCCCTTAAATTGTAAAAAAAAATCATTAAAAATGGTCAATTTTTCTGGTTTTATGCAATTTTTTTCATTTATTTTCTGCTTACTCCAGCTTCCAGCTCATCCTTTCTCAAACACCCCCAAATAATAAAAATATATAGCAACAGTTCGGAAGATTCCCAATACCCCGCGCGCACAGGTTTGCACAGGAATTTTCATGCTTTGACACGTTTAAACTTGCATTGCTCTTGTCACTACAGTCCTGCACTGTAATCCTTATCTTCCCTCATTTTTATCACTTTCCGATAGTAATTTTATGGCCATGAATTTGATTTGGAGGGGTGAAAAGGATTATTTTGGCTATAAAGAATAATAATTAAAAAGTAAAATAATAAATGTAAACAATAATAAATAAATAACTACCTTCATTTGGTGCTTACTTTCCTTTTATACCCTGAGGTAGAAGTTTCTCGTACCAAAAACCAGCAGTACTCTGCCAAAATGCTCGCATTCCACTTCCCTGAAAATCTCCTCTCGAACTTATTGATGTCTTGATGGAATTGTTCCCCGTGTTCATCCGAAACTGCTCCTAAATTCTCAGGGAAGAAGTCCAGGTTTGAGTGAAGGAAATGCACTTTAAGAGACATGTTACACGCCATGGCCTCGTTTGCTGACAGCAATTCCTCGACATGAGTGACATAATCATCACTTTTGTTGTTACCCAAAAAGTTCTCACACACGTTTTGGAATGCAAGTCAAGCTCGTTTTTCTTTTCGTTTCAGGTGTTCAATAAACGTTGAATCTTGGAAAGGTTGTCTAATCTGGGGGCCCACGAAAACTCCTTCCTTGATTTTAGCCTCACTAAGACGAGGAAATTTAGTTTTCAAAAATTGAAATTCATCACCTGTCTTGTCCAGTGCTTTCACAAACTGTTTGATCAATCCGAGTTTGATGTGCAAAGGCGGCAAATAAATATTTTCCTTCGGGACCAGAGGATCATGAGAGACATTTTTCTGGCCGGGAGTAAAACTTTCTCGCAGCGGCCAGTTCCATACGATGTAATGTTTGTTTCGGGCTCGGCTGTCCCATTCACATAGGAAACAGCAATATTTTGTGAAGCCTGATTGCAGGCCCGTGAGTAGAGCAACAACTTTTAAGTCAGCGCAAATTTTCCAATTATATTCATGATAACTGATTTTATCAAGGATTCGGCTGATGTTTTCGTACGTCTCCTTCATATCCACAGAATATGCAACCGGAACTGATGGTAACCCATTCCCATTAGCCAACAGGACAACTTTCAAGCTTGTCTTTGATGAGTCTATAAACAGTCTCCATTTGTCGGGATCACATGGCATCTTCAGTTCTATCATTAATACATTTGAATTACGGCAGAACACTAAGCCTTCATCTTCCGAAAAAAAGTAATTTCAGGGTTGACTGCCTGGTCCTATAACAAGATATTTTTACGCCCTTTTCTAAGAGATTCCACTGTTGAAGTCGAGATCAAAGAAGTTGAGATTCACTCTTAGGGAATCCTAATCCATGACCAGATCATTCAATTCCGATTGAGTAACGAGGTGAGGTTGTCGATGAGCTGAATCAGCTGAACACTCTTCATCATCGGTGGACGTATCATTTGATTCTCCAGGTTGTGGCTCAAAGAATTTCAAATCTGTTTCAGGCTCTAGAGTATAGGTTTTGGGGAGCACTGGGATTGGCAAAGATTCGTTGTGCGGAACTGGTCTTAGAGCTAAAGGGATATTAGGATACTGAACTGTATGCTTACTTTTGCTAGAGAACCCGGCGGTGGAAGTCGAAACATGAAAATTCCTGTGCAAACCTGTGCCCGCGGTGTATTGGGAATCTTCCGAACAGTAGCTATATATTTTTATTATTGTTGCTATATATTGCTGCTATATATTTCTATTATTTCAAAGTTTTTGAGAGAGGATGAGGGGGGAGGGGGCTGGAATCTAGAATAGGTAGAAAATAAGTGAAAAAATTGAGAAAAATACTGAAAAACCGGCCATTTTTAATGATTTTTTTACAATTTAAGGTTGCAAATCCCCCCCCAAATATACCTCCTTGCTACAAATGTTCATGTTTTAGAACTTTTCACCTCTCTAGCCCCTCAGAAGAAATGTAAAGGCGAAAATAATACTTTTCATTCCCCCAAATTATGGAAAAGGGATAAAAATAGGTGGGGGGCTATCCCCCCAAAAACGGTAGGTGATGGGGGAAAACTGAGGTCATATTCGGATTCAGGAGGCTCTCAGAAAAAAGTACTTATTCATAGACTGTTTCTCAACAGCGTAACATAGATTTTGATTGATATATAGGTGGTTATCAAAATAATGGAAACACTAAGAAACATCAGGAAAACCTTTATTAATACGGCGCAGAATCACCTTTGTCATGTAATACCACCTGATTCACCTTGGAATTGGATTATACAAGTCATGAATAGTGGTTAAGAATATATTATACCATTCTTCAGGGAAATATCATGAAAGTTCCTGTAGAGATGATGTGGTGGATAACGATACCTAGCTCTATCCGCCTATACAGATCACAGTGGTTGGATGATATATAGTCGGGGAGATTGTACAGGGCAAGATAAGATATTTGACTTATTTTTCATGCTCTTCAAACCAATACTTGATAGATTTAGCACTATGTATCAGGGCATTATCCTCCTGGAGAACGCCATCTCTTGCAAAAAACAATGTTTGCACCATAGGATGGACTAATGTGCTAAAATTTCGACATAGTCCTTCCCATTCAATCTCCCTTTTAGGATTACAATAGGGCGTAAATAAAACCATGAGATGCTATCCCAAACCCTGATAAATCTATCTCCATGATTGCCAGTTGAGATGAGACAGCCAGAATCTTACGCTTGTGTAGGTGTTTTCCAGACATACACACATACCGTTGCGAGGAACACTGTGAACAATGATTCTTCGGATCAAATGCCGTTTTTCGACATATTACTCGACCAGGATTTGTGCTCTTGGCACCATCGTCGAACAAATTTTGTATTGGCATCTATTACAAGTGACTTTGGAAATGCTACTCTTCCAGAAATGCTTTGTTTGTGAAGTTCCCTTCCACCTCTGATGGTTGATACCGGAACTTGCAGATGCCGATTGAGCTCTTCGAGCATTTTAGTGGCAGTTGTTTTCTTCCTTCAAGTCACAATCCGCTTCCATACCTCGTCAGTCTCTTTCACTCAGCTCTTCCTTTTAACCCCTATTTTGTTTGGCAAAGGATGTTTTTCCGTGCACTTTGTATGCTATCATGACTTTGGATACCATAGCTTGAAAAACACCGATTAGCCTGGGGGACGCAGTAACAGATACTCGAATTTAAAGGCGCTCCAACAATTTGCCCTTTTCGCAAGGTCTGCAAGATTTGACATCTTACACTTTTTCCCCCAAAAGCACGATGCCCATTACTGCTACCTGAGAATAGAATAATACTTATACTATATTATATAAAAAATACTGGTGGTCAGACTTGTTTTTTTAAGGAATACGAAGCACAATCATAAACACCACTAATATTGATAGGTATTTCCATTATTTTGATAACCACCTGTATCTTAACCTGGCACATTTAGGAAATCTAAATGACTGACATACTGCCACTTCACATCGCGGAAACAAAAATTTTACGCTTTTTATTTTCTTCTTTTATGCAGGCTTGTAAGTGGCGAGAAAGTAAGTAAAGGGAATGAGACGAAACTTGCCTTTGAAAATATATCGCTCAACATTGCAAATGCGACTCTAAAATTCAGCGCATCTTTCCTTACATATTTCATAAAGCTTTTTAAGCTTATGTGTTTTGATAAATTTCAAAAGCGGGTGATACTCTGGCAGGGAGACGCATTTTGTTAGGTTAATCTTCTGCTCTGTAACTTCGCACGCCAAAAACAAAAGATTTACATTTAAATTTTTCATATTTGCGAATGCATTTTCCCAAATAAAATTCATTTATGCACGCAAGCGTAAGGTTCGGCAAAATAGCTTTTTATTTTATACCTTGGAATAAATAAGCTTTCACATTTGTATTTTTCAAAATACATTTGGCGAGGAGAACATTTTTTTTGAAAAGATTTTGTCCCTTTATTTTTTTAATCATTTCGGAACTTTGTTGTTATCTCGTAGCTCGGATTCTGTGTAGTCGTAATGTAAAATTCATGTACAGATTGTAGATGATAAACAAATTCTCATTATTGAAATAAATTTCTGAGGAAGAAAAAAAGCTTACTTTCAATTTCAAGCATGACGCAACATTTTAAAGGACAAAGTATCACATTTTGTATTTTGATATCATTTGGGAATCCCATTACGGTTATCAGGTTCATTTATGAAAACGGATTTCAAGAGCTTCATCGGTGTTTGCCTTACGCAGCAGGATGTCTCCGGTTCGAGTCCGTGGGCGAATGTTATCAAAATAAGAAGGATATGTCCTTTATGCAGTACAGAAGTTCTGAACTATTTATTTGTAAACCACTTTTTTTCTTTCCATGGATATGTCCTGGTGTTTGATTGATATAATTAAACATCTCTGATCCCGTCGGTTATGAAATGTTCAATATTAATTCAATACTGTACAGAAAAAGATTTTCTTTAACCTGTTCCTTACAGGCTGGGATAGCATGCATCCCAAGAATACGGGCCCAAGAATGTATATATATATATATATATATATATATATATATAATATTTATATAGAGAGATAGATAAATAGATAGATAGATAGATACATACATACACACACACACACACACACACACACACACATATATATATATATATATATATATATACAGGTGGTTATCAAAATAATGGAAACACTTAGGAAAAACATGAAATTCTTTATTAATATAGCATTGGACCATCTATGGCATTTAATACCAACTGAATTCACTAAGGAAGTGAATTATGCAAGTCATGAATAGTGGTTAAGGAAATATTATACCATTCTTCATGGATAAATCGTCAATGTTCCTGTAGAGATGCTATTGCTGGATATTGATTCCTGACTCTGTTCCCTAAACCAGACTACAGCAGTTCGATGATATTAAGGTTTAGGCCCTGTGCGAGCCAGATAAGGTGTTTGAATTGGTCTTTATGTTCCTCAAACTACGACCTGACACGTCTAGCTGTATGGATCGGAGCATTATCCTCATGGAGAACGCCATTTCCTACAGAAAACAATTTTTGCACCATAGGATGGATCTGGTCGGCAAAAAGTTCGACATAGTCCTTCCCAGTCAATCTCCACTTCAGGGTTACAATTGATCTCTTTTGAAAACCCTGAGATGGACGCCGAAACCCTAAGAAATTTCCTCTCCATGTTTGACAGCTGGCATGAGACAAGCATGATAATACGCTTGTGTAGGTGTTTTCAGACATACGCACGTCCTGTTGCAGGGGACAAAGTGAACAATGATTCGTGTAATCAAATGTCATATTTCAACGTATCACTCGACCAGGATTTGTGCTCGTGGCACCACTGTAGAGGACGGTTTGTTTTCACATCTGTTACAAGTGGCATGGGAATTACTACTCTGCCGTAAATGTTTTGTTTTTGAAGTTTTCTCTTACCTGTAATGACTGGTACTGGAGTCTACAGATTCAGATGGAGCTCTACGGTCACTTTGGCTGCAGTTGTCTTCTTTTCTGATGCCACAGTCCGATTCAACACCAGTCAGTCTTTTTCACTTAGCTTTCCCTTTCGTTATCTATGCTGTTTCACAGAGGTTGTCTTTCCGTGAACTCTGTATACCATCATCTCTTCCGATATCATAGCTCGGTAAGCACCCAAACCCATGGGGGCTGTTGTAAGAAATACTCCAATTAAACTCGCTTCAACAATTTGCCCTTCTGCACGGTCTACAAGGTTTGACATCATACGATATCCCCCAAAGATCCTGATGCCCATAGTTTCATTACTGCTACTTTAGAGTAGAATAATGTATACACTATATTCTATAAAAAATTTGGTACCTAAACTTGTTTTTTAAGGAATACAAAGCACTTCCATAAACACTACTAATATTGATGTGTTATTTTGATAACCACCTGTATATATATATATATATATATATATATATATATTGTTACGTCTTGGCCCTTTTCGGGGGAAAAGGCCACCCAAGCAAAAGCCCATCCCTTTGCGAATTCTTCCCGTTTCCAAGAAACGATCGGGGGTGGCTGCTGCAACACCCCCCTCACGCCGGCCAGCTAGCTGAAAAAGAGACGCAGAGGTTTTTTGGGAAGCAAGGAGAGAAGGTGGCTGTATATTGAGCCTCGAATTTGTCCGTCGAATACGGTTGAGAGTTTGAGAGTCTTATCTCTCGTGCTATCTTCGACTCTTCGACTTCCATCTTACGTGAAAAGGTGTGAGGACGCCACCAGTCCTGGTTCCTGTGTGTCATCGAAGTATCTTCAACAACAAAGAAAAAAACTGTGCGTGCCGTGAACGTGTAAAAAAAATTTGGTGTTATTTGAATTTACAAGAACTGTCTCCTGGTTCCGGGGAAGTGATGTGTCCTGCTGATGTGTTCTGCAAAACGGGGTAAGTGCTTAGCTAATCATTAAGGCAGTGACCATTTTTTAAATTTTGGATAGGAAATTTTATGTTTTTTTTTGTGTTCTAAACTTATTGCAGTTCAAAATTGAAAGTTATGTTTAAGTGTTTTAGGCCATTTGAAAAGTTAAAACCTGATAGTTCTCTTTATTTTTTTTATTGTGTGAAATGTTAAGAATAGGATATTTGATTGTGTTTTAACTGCTAGTTTAAGAGTTTTAAAGTTATTTTGAAAGTTATGTTTAAAAGTTATGCTTTAATTTTTAACTGAATTATTCTTGTGGTTTTTTCTAAAATCTGTTTTATCAAATTACTATTAAGTATATTTTGAGGGTATGTTGTGTAACACAGTTCGGTCTTTTAAATTAATTTGTGAATGTTAAAGAGCAAGTTTTGTTTGGTTTCTGGGTATTTTTAAATTTGAGATGGCTTTCTTAAATAAAGCACGGCACCACGAATTGGCGCATCTCGCGCAAGAATTAGGGATTGAATCGGAAAATAAAAGATCTATTCAATTAATTTCTCTCATTAAAAAAAGCCCCGAATTTGATGAAGAAATAATTCAGGGACGTCTGGAAGCTTTTCGGGACCAATTAGAGCAAAAACGTCAGGAGGAATTGTTAGAAAAACAACGTCAGGAGGACAGAGATTTTGAACTGGCAAAATTGAGGATAGGGGTAGAAAATTCCTCGGATCCTTGTTTTAAAGAGGTAATCTCTAAAATGTTAGAGCAATTTGAATCGGACCCCGGATCGTTCAGATTAAGCTATAAGTGGGTGCTAAAAAGAGTTGAGCATGACCTGGAATATGAGTCCAAATACTCTGTTTGTGATTCGGTTCGGGAGCAGAAAGCGGAAGAATTGATGTTTTTAAGAATGCACTTGCGAAAGTTCCGGGAAACACACATGAAGTCTTCTTCTAGTGAGGAGCAGGCAATTAATAGTAGTTGCTTGGATACTGTTTCGGCTAATATTAGCGACGGACACGATAAGTTGTCTTTTACGGACTTGACCGAAAAAATCAAAACCGTAAATCAGCAAGCTGAGTTACCCTGTAAAATTATGGAGGGAAAGGGAAATGATTCCCCGTTAGGCGAAAACGCTGAATTGATCATTCCTGTGGAGAGAGAATCTCCATTGGTCGAAGGGGCGAACTTTTCTGTTTGCGACAACAACAAGGGGGACCTTGCGGTTAGTTTTCCTGAAAGTAACCCCGAAACAGGAGGCCTTAATGGTTCAGGATCCACTTTGCCCCGGAGCATAGAGGGTTTTTCGCTCGCTCATATGCAAGAGGTGAAAACTGGATTGTTGTGTCCAGAGAGGGGGGAAAACGAGGTGCAGATAATGACCACGGGATATTCTGCGGAGACAGGGGACGCGAGTCAATTAAAGACCAACGGCTATTGTGTTGAGTCCGGGGATGAGGCTTTCTTATCTGTAGGAGTCGTCTCGTGCAAATTCCGCAGGAAAATCGAAAGCAGTGATGAGAAACGGGTGCCCCACTCAATTAGGGTTCAGTGTGGAAAGCAGAGTGTAGTTAAACTTCAGCATTTGTTGGTTCAGAATAATGTAAACGAAAGGGAGTTTAGCAGAAGCGAAAAAGTGGGGAAAGTAACTTCTTTTACGACCCAAAATTGTCCGCTTGCGATGGAGAAATCTAGAGTACAGGTGCTTAAAGAGAAGGGATTCCCGACTCGTGCCTTTACGAATATGTACTCTGGGAAAAAGGGATTTTTACTGAGGAGTCGGAAACGACTCACGGGCATAACCAAGAAGTGGATTGTACCAGCGGGAAAGTTACGGAGCAGAATGGTGAGCCCCTGTAGTGGCAGAAATTCAAAGTTTGCGGAGAAAAGCTGCGGGAAGGATAAACCACGAAATTATTCTGTTGGATTACGGAGGTACATTGTAGAAAGGGGAATATTGAAAGGGGGTCTGACACGACGGAAAGTTCCAGAAAAGGAATGGTTTGTACCACCGGGAAAATTGCTAAACCGATTAATGGGTCCTGGTAGTAGGAGAAATTTAAATTTTTGGCAGTTTGGTCTGGTTAAAAAGAATAGAATTTTGGATTATCAGGCACCAAAAGGGAAAAATTTATCAAGTGGAATTTTAGAGCCAGTAGAGTATTCCAGGCTGAACCAAGGGTTGTACGATGTTCGTAACCTTTATGGCATTACGGGAAAAGCGGTTGCCGTGTTATTTGTTGCCTTGAAAGGGTTATATTATTTTCTAGATAGGCAAAAACTTACAATCGTGACAGCCCACAATCCATTTATGTGGTCCTTCAAACGCGGACAGTCTGAGCTGTCGGCAATTTATTAGGCTCTTGACAATATCAATTGACGAACCATGCTCTTGATTTTAAATTTATGCCTATTAATGTACAAATTAATTTAGGAATTAATTGTAATAATAATGTGTACTGTTTTTTTTTATGTTTAAAAGAGGAAAAAATTGTTCTTGAATATATATATAGAGTGGAGTAAGTTAATTGCAGGTTAAGTGGAGTGTATAAATATATATTTTTTAATTTCTTAATAATGTGTTTCGCATGGTAAAAGTACTAGTACCATTATGTTTTAGTGGGTCACTTGCCTTATGTTTAATGCTAAGTGCTTTTACCGTGAATATCTTCATGGGCAGTTTTCTGGTGTTTGTGAGCGAGTTTTCTTCCAGCCCTGCAAGAAAACTTATTGGAGGGGGAAGGAAAGACTGTTACGTCTTGGCCCTTTTCGGGGGAAAAGGCCACCCAAGCAAAAGCCCATCCCTTTGCGAATTCTTCCCGTTTCCAAGAAACGATCGGGGGTGGCTGCTGCAACCCCCCCCCCTCACGCCGGCCAGCTAGCTGAAAAAGAGACGCAGAGGTTTTTTGGGAAGCAAGGAGAGAAGGTGGCTGTATATTGAGCCTCGAATTTGTCCGTCGAATACGGTGCGGGAATGCGCCGTTGCGGACCGAGTGCCTGAAAATTTCCTCTCTCGACTCCCGATCATTCCTGTGGAGAGATACATCTCTGTTGAGAAACTTGTAGGAGATATTGTGGTTCCTATAGAACCTCGCATATGCAGAGGAGCCTAGACTCTCTGTTTTGTACATAGTGTACAGTTTTTTATTTAATACAAGCTCTGTGTTACAAAATTGTCTCTCGTGTGTCTTCTTTTTCCACCGAGGACGTTACAATATATATATATATATATATATATATATATATATATATATATATATATATATATATATATATATATATATATAAAACCCCCTTAGTGGTCGTTCTTTCAAAGGTTGTACGGAATTTCCGTTCCAAACAGGGAATCGGAAAAATGGGCCCCGTAAGCTAAAGGTTAAGGTAACTGCATGCAACACATCAATCCATTCATGTTGCTAATAATACTGAAGCTGGAAACATATTTCATCATATTTAGAGAAGTAGCATTTCGCAGGACTCCTGGATATGCTACCATATTGAATTCTCCTGGTTCAGTGTTAATCTAAGGAGAAACATTTTCCAACGATTGTCGACTTGGATTTCAAGGTTTTATTTTTAAGGGGGGGAGGGGGGAGATAACCATTGCACTCGCATAAATACACTGATTTTACTACTAAGATTAATGTGTTGTCAAACAGTTAATTTGGAATTGTTTTAAGGGGATCGTGGACTTTCAAATTACCAAAAATTGAGCAAAAATTGGAATTTTTTGGGGTGATGTATTAATATTTTAAAAACACGTAAATATTGGAATGAAATGCATTTAAAATATGTAGTGAAAAGTAAAATGAAAACTTGGTGGCTTTACAAAAGTTAGTATTAAAGGTAGGTGAAAAAACATGTTTTAAATGTATTTTTCTCAAAATGAGTAATTTCCAGATTTGCAAGTCTTTAAAATGCTCCTCGCGTCATAATTTTTGACGAAAGTTTATGAAATTTATAATAAAGACTCCTGTAATACATGAAAATAAAGTTATGTATCCATTTTAGGATTCGAGGTCATTAAGGTTATCAAAGTTTAACTTAAGTGTACAAAAGTACAAAAATTTCAAGAAAATTCAGAGTACAAGCATAAAAATATTTCCTGAAAATTAACTATTCAACGAAAGTACAAAAAAATACATAACTCTGTTCACAAAGTATTTATAAGCAATATAAATGCAAAATTAAGGGGAAAAGTTTAAAATTGAGTCGCAAGGAGCATTTTAAAGAAGGGTAATTTAATTTCAATTTTTTTAATTATAAAATATATTTTAAAAAATATCTATAAAATTTTATAAGGTGTTTAATATTGTTAGACTTTAATGAATATATAAGCAAAGTTTCATATCTCTGTGGCAAAAATTTCAAAAATCGCTGTGAAAGGTCCACCATCCCCTTAAACCGATTTTTTCTATGTTTTTATTAACTCGCTTTCTTGTTTGTTTGTGTGTTTGTCCAGTACAAATCTTGCAATGGATTTTTAACTAACTTCCCGACTAGCTAGACATTTGAAACGTTTAGAATAGCTCAGAACACGATGACAATGCATTCTTTTGATACTTTTAGCCACCTTTAAGCAGCTTTGAATTCATTTTCAGTTAATTTTGTTTTGTAGACAGGTGCTGTCATCTATCAGCCGGGACAGGAACGAAAAGTTAAACGCAAGTTAACTTCCAATTAACTTCATTTTCTTTTAAGTTGATGGGATAATTCATCAAAAATTTTTTAAAAGTATTTATTAATACACAGAATTGTCATGTTTATATGATTCAACAGAAAATTTAAAAACATGGTATATAAAAAGTTCTTTTTATCTTGTAATTATTAGAAATTATTTTATGTAAAAAAAAACATTAATGCTTTATAAATAATGAGTCTCAGGTCAATGCATTGCGCGATGACTTTTTAAAAAACTGTGAGAAATATATATTTAATTGTTTGTATATATTCTATCCATAGGTTAAATTTAAATCTACACCTACAATAATTACCATATTTCACATAAAAATATTTTTTATAAGCAAATATATTGTAATGTACAAGAGATATAAAATATTTTCGAAAAAAATGCTGTGAAAAATTAGTAAATGGACTTACCTAAATTTAGGTAGAAATTGTATAAACGTACTAGTTATACATGTATAAAAATTTTTTATCATTAGTATTGAAGAAATAGTTTGCACAAGTTTGAAAATAACAGTTTTTAGAAAAAGCCATTTAAAGTTTAATGTGTCTATAAATTACTTTACCATTATCTTTATACATTTGGCCAATAAAATCGATTCTAAATGTAGCATCGACTTCTTTTTTTTAAATGATTCCATTCTTCAAAATAAAATCGTAATAAAAAATTGAATTTTTTGAAGGTTTTAAGGTGATCAATTCCTTAAATTGATCTCCGTAATTGAGAAATTGATTAGTCAGCAATCCTAATAATTTTAGAAATTTCGTCCATCAAAGGAAATGATGTTCTTTTAAAACAAGTATACAACATCCAACCCCCCCCCCCGAATCATTTTAATTTAAATGTTTTATTTGTGTTGCTTTTAAAGAACGAAAAAAATTCTTTTTTTCTTAGGTAGTGAAAAAAAATAAATATTTAAATCCAAGTCGACAGACATCGGACACATTTTTTTCCCATAGGTTAACCACGCCTTTTATTTAAATACTTGTTTTATGTAATGCTTACTCTAAAAGGTTTTCTAGTATGTTGTAATCTTGCGTTTGGAAGCATCTTGTCCTTTCTGTATCTTGCGACAAAAAGAATGAACCAATTCACCAACCATCGGGGAACTCTGACAGAAGCGAATCCAGTATTGCTGCTACGCACAGCAGCCTTTTAAATAACAAAAGAATGATTTTCAGGATACCTATGGTTCATAAGTCATATTTGCAATGAAATTCGAACATATCCCTACCCCTCATTTGCATTTGTTTAACTCTGTACGGGACACACATTTCTTAAGATAATGTGACGTCACGCCTTTATGGGGATGAGTTCTCACACCCAACGGACCAGTTGCATATTTTTCGAGGATTCCAGTTCAAGTTCCCACCGAAATTTTTGAACACGCGGGGATTAAAAAACTATCACATGCGAATTCTAACATTCCTGGTTTCTGCGGCTTAACCCCACCAGTTTCATCTTTACGGAAAATCTGGGAGTTCAGCGGGTTAAAAATGCTCTCCAGGTTCATTATTGTCTCTTCAGGTTCATTATTCAGAGTATTCTGGCGTTATAGAAACAATACTTTCCCATATTTTGCGACCAGGATCCACGGCTGTCATCGGATTAAGGGGGTCCAGGACACAAAATTGTTCGAATTTTCGAAAAAAAATTTATTGCCTTAAAAATTTTTGTGTTCTTTTACGGTTAAAATGATGTTTAAATCATGTTTCTATCTTAATTAGAACAGGAGAAATTATTATTTTTTGCAACTTTCTTATAGTAGCCAAGCGTTGTTTAAACCTTTAAGTGCGTTTTCCTGCAAGATAGTTTTTTCCCCATTTTTCGTCTTTAAATTGTTATAAGTCAAGAACCGTTAAAGATAAATGGTTGAAACTTGGAACATGTCTTTTTCAACTATTTTACTTTAATTTTGATTCAGAAAATTTTTAAAAAAATATTTACTTTTAAAAATATGATTTTTAAAAAATATGTTACATCATTTTTTTTGTAATTTTTAATATAAATATTTTTAATTTTTGTAAAAATTAATATTTTAAAAAAATGCTGAGTCAAAATTAAAACTTATATATTTCTGTTTAATTAAATGAAAAAGAATTGAAATTCGATAAATAATATTTCGAGTTATAACAATTTTAAATTACCACACTTTTTCAAAATTTTTAAATTTTTAAAAAAATTTTGAGAAGTTTTATGAAGTGATTTTGTTTACAAATTATATGGTTAACCATCACACAAAAATCAAAATTTTAACTCAATAAATAATTTATTTTTTAAATGTGCCCCGGACCTCCTTAATCCCAGGGTCTCCGCGCTTGAAAGCCGCAGATTTTTTTAGAAGAAGGAGCTGGCGACAAGGGAACGCAGCGAGATATAGTCAGAGACTTTGTGTTTTTGCGGAGATTCCTCATGTAACGCCCTGATAGGCGGACGTGTTTTTAAGCTCCGGTTGAGACTATGAGTCTCGGAGCGTGCGCTGTTAAATCTGCACTTAAGTTAAAATTAAATGGATATGTTGTATATGTGTAATGTTAAATTTCTTTGTAAATAAATTTATTTGTTAAGTTTCTGTTTTAAAATGTGGCCTTATCATTTACAATTAGGACTCTGTATTTCTTGGTCATGAATTTAGTAATTTTAAAAAAGCCTCAGATAATAGCCTAACTACCTATTATGATATGCTGCCATAATACTTTCGGAGCACTTTTATTTTCCATAAATAGCTAGTACTGATTCGATAGATACATTTTGAGTTCAAATGGGATAGAAAATCGTGAAAAAAACTACCATTTTGGTTAAAAACACTATAAAATAGAGGGAATTATTTATAAAATTTTAGTACCATTGACTGCTTACGCTAGAGACTCTACATTCCCCACTATTCAATATATTTTAATTTCCTTTATGCTATAGAATAGCTGAATATCCATGCTTTGCTACGGAATACATTCAAATTGAATACAACTGTCAATGTATGCAATTAATGCCAAAAATATATATTAATAATAAATACAACGGTCAATGTATGCAATTAATGACCCCCCCCCCCAAAAAAAAAATATATATATATATTTATAAAAAAATTGTAACGGATATTTTTATAGACAAAATAATGTAGAAGAAAATATTCACATTAAATCTAATAGAACATACTAAAGAATATAGTGCAATTTGAGGAACATTTCTTGTACTGTATTTTAATATTTTTTTGGATAATGTCCAATAGTACGCCGCATAAGAAAGAAAAATAATTTGTCAATTTATTTCGCTCTTATGCACTTGACGAAAAATTAGTTTAAAGTATCACAAAAAGAAAAGAAACCACGTGATCGGCATTTAATAAATTAAATTCTAAAAATGAATCTTTGAAAATTCACCAAAAATCAGAAAATGGAGGTAGGTTCGACAAGATTTTATTTTAAAGGAATTTTTATGATCTTTCCCGTGATATGAATGTTATAACCCTCAGATTATTTAAATGCAAACTTGAAAAAAAGTTACAAAAACAGCTTAAAAATTTAATTTTAAAAAATCTAAGAAGAATTTTCCAAAAATATTTCTTAGTGCTACTACTTTCTTAGTCTACAGTCTACACTATGAGAAGAATTGCCAAGCAAAATTTCAGCCGTTTAGGTCCAGTGGTTTTGTCTGTGCGTTATCTGTTAGCCAGCCAGTCAGTCAGTTACGGAACTGTTATATATATAATAGACTACTGTGACACTTAGTTGTGTTCAGAACTGAAAGTTTAAAAATATTTCCGAAAATCCCCGAAATATACCGAAAAAGTGAAAAAACACTGATTTGTAAAACCAACAATTATCTTTTTTATAAGTACAGGAATCTGTAGAATTATTAAATTAACACATGTACCTTAGCTTTTATTTCAAACCATTAGTTAGTAATATGTAAAACACTATTGCGAAATTTTATTGAAATGTATCGAAAAAACTTATTAATCATTAGTTTTCAAGTAGCTGAAAATTGAGTCGTCTAGAGAACGTCTACCTCCGGTTTTTTAACACCTCTGCCTTACGGTATGGGATAGCATGTATCCCAAGAATATATATATATATATATATATATATATATATATATATACAGTATGCCCACTAAAGTCCCTTCCGACCCTCTTAACTTCGGAACGGCTGCTGCTATATTCATAAAAGTGGTGTCTAGGTATAGTAAACTAGCCATGCGCTACTGAATGAAACCACCTACCGCTCCACCTGGTGGAAAACTTCGTAGTTAGCATTCCTATCTCGAAAACGGAACGAGAAAGGGAAAAAAGTGATTTACAAAGATGTAGAAAATCATCGATTTAGTACGAAAAGATACCTTGTGGACATTAATGCAAAGAATAGAACGGTTAAAACGCGCATTTGTTTTTCGTGATTTCCTACACTGTGACGTCACGAAACTTGAACGAAAGGAGAAATGATTATCTTTCGGGCAAAACACGACACTGCAATGTGCACAGTGGTATATCGCTTTTGATCCCCAATCAAAAGGACCGCGGTTCAAACCTCGAGGGTTTCATCCTTGTACTGTTTGTCTTTATAAACAGAGTAGACAATACGTAGATCGTGTAAAATAGTGTCGCATCAACTCAACGCAACTTGCGCTTGGTGTTCGAAATTTTTTCAGTATGCAAATACGTAAGAAACGTCACGCCTGTTCACCTGAGACAGCTATAAAAGAGACATCTTCTTGGGGTTGTAGTATGTTGATGGTCGTGGTCATGGCTGAGTATTCCAAAGCTGAGATACTCAGTGAAGCAGTACCTCGTCAAGGAATTCGGGGACCAAATAATTGGGTATGGTGGTTTCGAAGAGTGGCCTCCACGTTCGCCTGATCTGACTCCACTGGACTTTTTCCTGTGGGGATACCTGAAACAGCAGGTGTATGCGACCCCTCCACAAACATTGCAGGACCTTATACGACGCATTACGGACACTTGTGCCAACGTGTCACTCTCTATTCTCCAACGTGTGCAACGGGAGATTCAAATGAGGATCCAAATGTGTATTGCAGCTGACGGTGAGAACTTTGAACATCTCAAATAAAGGTATATTATTAAAATTAATTGTTTTTTTTTCTTTCTCAGATCCTTTTGTCACGTCACAGTGTAGGAAATCACGAAAAAACAAATGCGCGCTTTAACCATTGTAGTCTTCTTATTAATGGCCACAAGGTATCTTTTCGTACTAAATCGATGATTTTCTACAACTTTGTAAAACATTTTTTATTTCCCTATCTCGTTTCGTTTTCGAGATAGGAATGCTAACTCCGCAGTTTTCCACCAGGTGGCGCGGTAGGGGGTTTCATTCAGTAGCGCATGGCTACTTTACTATACCTAGACACAACTTTTATGAATATAGCAGCAGCCGTTCCGAAGTTAAGAGGGTGGGAAGGAACTTTAGTGGGCATACTGTATATATATATGTAAAGAAAAAAGCATATTTTAAAAGTTTTCTCTTGCTAAAACGTTCTACAGAGAGAATCTAGAGTAGAATAATTCTAAGCGTAGATTGCTATAGGGATTATACATGCCGAGATTCAACGCTTTTATGCAATACTGAACATGTGCACTCAGCTTTATAGACGTGTCTTAGTTCTGTTTGTCTGTGAACATAATTTTTCCCGATTCGCCATGTTTTAAAGGACATATCTAAAATTATTTACAAAATATCTCAATGGAATTTTTGTGCGGCGTTCTTTGGATCCATTTTCATTAAACAGTCATCAGAATTTTTGATTTTAATAAAACTTTTGATCATGTTTTCTCGAAAACAAAAGTTACCGGGAAAAAAAAATTCGCCTCTTTAAAACGAAAAAAAAATATTTATGATTATTATCATATAATTCGTGAAATATCGATGAAATTGGCTATAATTTCAATCAGCTACTTTTCCTTTTACTCTAACTTTTTAGATTTGGAAACGATTGGTTTTATTATTTTTATGTTTTGCATCACTATATGGTTCCCATTCTGCGAGCAATTTCCCCGGATGAGTGCTGACAGATAGTTGGTATTCAAAACTACAGATTTTGATTTTACTTGAAAGATCGCCAAATTGTTGCTTTTCTAAACTACAGTCTTAATGTTGATCTGAAACATCGACAAATCGTAGCTACTCGATCTTACAATCGTAAAATACATATAACTCAAAAATCAACTGTGCGGATTTTGAAAAAAATTAGTTTATTATGTTTATTCGCATTTGAAGTGTTTTTATAGAATACTCCGCCATAGTAAACCGTTTCTGCTGTGTTAAAATAGAAAAATAACTCATCGTATTAGTATTGATGGATATGACGCCTGTGATCACGGATTTCAATTTGTGTTTATATTTCGGCTGTTTCAAAAGATTTTCCAATTGTTACTCAAAATGGTGGGGGAAATATGATTGAAATAAATTAGCAAAACCGTGCATATATCAGTGGTTTCAACAGCAAATTTTATCCTTCTGTATTCATAACTAGAAATCTAGTTGAGCTGCATAGATGGCTTTAATACTATAACAATAATTTAGCTACTTCAATAATGACTGAACATTAAAAGTAACTTGCTGCAATCGAATAATGTCAGGATATGGTTTATAATTAATCATTTCGAAATACGTATGCAAAAAATATATAGGATCTGACAAGGAAAATACGATACACTTGTTACTTACTTAAACAAATATAACTGAAAATAAATAATTCAACAGAGTTAAATAAATACTAGAAGAATATAGACAAAAAACAAACAGAAATCAAGCACTCAGAGCATCCACGCACCAGAGGTAAGATTCTGTATAAGTGCCGGAACTGAACCATAAAAAGACATAGAGGTAACCGACAGGTCATCAGGAGCCTAACCAAATCAGTTACCTCAAGGGGAACTTTCTGAATATGATGCAGGTAAGACCAAAAGACATCCCAAGGCCCCGAGTTCCCCATGGAAACATTTAGTCGAAAGAAAATGAAAAGACAAACACAACTTACAGTAAGGGCTCAACGCACCGTACATGCAAGCACACAAATAATCCTAATGCAAAGCCAAAGATGCATACACACCCCATTTCCGTAAGTGACGGTTATGGCGAAACAGCAGCCAATTCTATCCTATCAGTTACGTCATTGTAAGAATACTACAGCGCCACTCCCCATTACAGCTTAAACAAATGAAAACATAAATATTATCCTAAACATCTTTAATAATCCCTGAGTCTAAATACCATTTATTAAAACTTTTAAATTGCCGAAATTTTAGGGAAATTGTTCTTACTTAAGTTTTCCTCGTAACTGTTACAAACCTCCAAAAAATCCCCTGAGTTGTTACATATATTTTTAATTCTGTAAAGTTGTGAGTAAAAATTATTATAATAAATTTTATAGTTTAAGTTGCTATGGAAATTGGTAAACGTGATAACCTCAAAATTAAAATCTAACCTTTTATCATATATCCCTATTTTTATTTCTCTATTTTAAATTTTAATTTTTATATCCAGATAAGTCGCACAAAGATTATTATCGTTAGTCCGGTTTAAAGTTAGTTCCTTTGGGTAGATTTGATTAAAAAATTCCAAATCGTTGCAGTTAAAAATTATGAGGTCATCAATATACCTGAATCCGGTAACATTATTGGAGTTAAGAAATTTAGTTTCGTAAGAATGTAAGAATGTGTTTGCAAATGCACTAGAAAAGCTATTTCCCATAGGTATACCCTTTATCTGTTTAAAGAAACTCAAGCCATTAAAGAGGTAGTTTTCAAAAATATTAAATTTATATAAATCAATCCAGTCACATTTTAGAATTTTTGTACTATCCAGATAACCATCATAAATTTCTGAACAGATATTCATTAAATTATCATGCGGAATACTGGTAAAAAGGTTTTCAAAATCAAACGTGTGTATCCTATCTATATTCTTACTCCTTAAAAATTGTGGAACATCCTGGTTATTATTTATAATAAAGCTATTTTCGGTAACCTTGATTTTATTTAGAATGATTTTTAAAAAACTAAAGAACTTTTTACTAAACAAAGTGTTATAACAATATGTACTACATGTAACGAACCTAAATTTAGTAGGTACTTTATGGAATTTAATGGTAGGAAAAATATTATATTTATATATATATACAGTGGAATCTCGATCTATCGTTTTTCAAGGGACCGATTGAAATGAACGATAAATGCGGGAAAACGGTAGATGCGGAAACATAACAAAGCAATATTATCGTTGGGACTGGATAAAATGAACAACACATACAGAAAAACGATGGATCCGAAAACGATCGATCGAGATTCCACTGTATATATATATATATATATATATATATATATATATATATATATATATATATATATATATATATATATATATATATATAACTTCACTTTGAACGTATGTAATGAATTAATATATATATATATATATATATATATATATATATATATATATATATATATATATATATATATATATATATATATATATATATATATATATATATATATATATATATATATATATATATATATATATATATACAGAGGCTGTTCGCAGATTTTTTAGACGATTTTGGTAAGCGGTAATAAAAAATCGTTTGCTGCAAAAGAAATAATTGCAATTGTAATATGTTTTTAAAAGTCAAAATTATCGTCTGCGGCTTGAAAGTTTTGTTTTTATTCAAAATGGCGTTTATAACAAAGCAGAGATTCGAAGGCTACATTTATGCTCTTTCCGAAGATATAATATGCATACTCTGTTATCCAAAAACGATGTGAGAGTCATGGTTTTGTGATATCTAAAGCGTCGATAGGTAATATCGTCAACAAGAAAGGTAAAAAACGTCAAATTGGAGCCTCAAGTGGGACAAAAATTCCAAACAAGTATCCAAGGAAAAAACGGACATCTTCGACTATTGCAAAGGTACGTTGTTTAATGTTAAAAGAAAATCCCCCCTAGTCAGGGCAGTTGCAAAATCATTAAAATGCTCTGTGTCCACTGTAAACAAAATGATAAACGTTGATTTAAATCTTAAGAAAGCGAAAAAACGCAATGTGCATCGTCTTCTTCCAAATCATATCGCTGAACGCAGGACACGCTGCAGAATTCTATATGAGAAATACTTATCCAAAGAAAAATGGAAAACAATTGTCACAATAGATGAATCATGGGTGTATTTAAATGATTGCAACAAAAAAAGAGCCATTTTTTATCATAAAAGGGGAGAAAAAAATTTTTGTACATGGTTCAAAGAATCGAAAGAAAGTTTTTCTAAGGGATTCATGATTGTTGCTAGTTTCTCTTATAATGGCAAGTTAAAAATAAAGAGAGTGAAAAAAATGTCAAGATTAACTCCAAATACTATCAGGAATATATTTTATAGCCAATTTTTCTGAATGAAATACCATCGCTTTACCCACAGTGCCATCAATCTGTGAGACTCCATCAGGACAAAGCTAGCAGTCACACATCAAAATCCACTGTAAATTTCCTAAAAAAAATGAAACAAAAAACTGGTATCAAGGCCATACCCTTCACTGATATCCCTACTAAATCTCCCGATGTATCACCTATGGATTTTTGTGCTTTCGGACTTTTAAAATCTGCATTATCCAAACGTCGTCCCAAAACCCTTACAGGACTCTGGAAAGCTGTTCAGGAGGAGTGGGATAGAATACCTCTTCTGACACTTCAAAAGGCATTATTATCCTGGAAATTGCGGTGTCGAAAGATAGTTCAGAATAAGGGATGTCAAATAGAACATTTAAAACACAAGAATTTTAAGTAATTTAGTTTTGTGAATACAATATATATCGTCTTAAAAATGTGTGAACAGCCTCTGTATATATATATATATATATATATATATATATATATATATATAACTTCACTTTGAACGTATGTAATGAATTAAGTTCAAATAAAATAAAATACATAGTAGGTTCAACATAAACTCGAACGACACATTTTAGAGAATACCCCGTAAGTAAACACATTTGTAATAATGATAATTAAATTGGTACCCTTCATTCACGGTTGGAAAATGATACTTCTCTGAGTAAACACTAATAAACTGCGTCCAGCATAACTGCACTCCAAATTTACGGGTCCGGAGAATTTCTAACATCGTTAGTGTTTCGACAAATATTATCATGCAGCTTTCGATGACAGTGATATTTAGCGAGGCCGGATGTCGGGATGTTCCAAGATTTCGGGATGCTTAGCTGCGGATAATCACGACGGCAATCATTTGATAACTGGGGGGACTCTCGCTTCGCCTGTCACTGCGATTTCCTGGAAATGACAGACATCGCAGACGCTGACATCAGGTAGATATCTGAGCGCCGAGATACGGCCTGACGTGTTACACACTGTAATTGAAGCCAATTCAAATTGACCCCTTCTCGTCTAAACTGATGAAGAATCGGAGGGGGGAATTTCCTGCCACCTTCGCGAGTCGGGATTTTATCTCCCTGGGGAGGTAACCCGGTGGAAAACTTCTTTCAAAGACAAATTTGGTAATAATCATTTCTACAAAGTTCAAGACATATTTGACATATATACATATATACATACATACATATACATATATATATATATATATATATATATATATATATATATATATATATATATATATATATATATATATATATATATATATATATATTTATCTATATATATATATATATATATGTATATATATATATATATATATATATGTATGTATATATATATATATATATATATATATATATATATATATATATATATATATATATATATATATATATATATATATATATATATATATATATATATATGCGACTGGGCAAGGTCGACTCAGCCTTTCATCCCTTGAGTGGGTCGATAAAATGAGGACCAAGCATGTTTGGGAACTAAACTCTCGGAGTCCCACGTCAGGTTGACCACCTGACTGAGACATATGCTGTATGGCACCCCAAGCCTACGGTCAAGAAAGCGAAGATGGGTACCGCCGGCCCTGGTCCACATCGGAGTGTTGCGCCGCTTAGTTTATATATATATATATATATATATATATATATATATATATATATATATATATATATATATAATATATATATATATATATGTATGTATGTATATATATAATCTCATATATTGAGAGGGAGTGGGAAATTAGTTTTTCATTAACATGCGTTTTGTATCAGTTTTATCCACAAATGAGACTTTTATATAAAAATCATTATGAACCTAAAATAATTCATTTAAAAAATAAAATTTTAAAATCTAAAGTTTAAAATCTAATAAGTTAGTATTTTTATCTATCTGTCCAGCCAATAGATCTTCTTACATAATGTTTTCACTTTACTGTATCGCAAAGATTTCAAATTATTTCGCCGTCAAGATTTTTTAAAATTTTATTTACAATATAAGTTTCAATTGTATTTATACACTGAAACACTTATTTTCAATATAGGACCAAAAAGCCTAATTTAAGAGAGTATTTTTTGCTAGAGGATTCATATTTTCAGAATGTTTTTACCTAAATCCCAAAGACAGTTTAATGAGATTAGAATAAAAGATCTCTGTACGAAATTTCATAGAGAGCAAGGTAGAAGATATTTTTGACATATCACTGCAAAGATAGCAAATCTAAACGATACCAAAAAGAAACAAAAGAGATCCTTTCCATAAGAGAAAAATTCAGATGTAGAACAGGGGTACTTATAAAAAGAGCAGCATAAAAATGCTCCATATGGCAATGAAATCATTTTAGAACTTTACGTTTTGTATTAACATACGGAACACTAACGATCTCATTGTTAGAATTCCATAGCTAAGTACTTTCAAGCTAAGTACTCTCTTTTCAGAGTTCCAAGCCCCAAAATATCTTTAAAAAACCCGAACTCTCTCCCTGAGTCGGCTTTATTGTGAGTTATTTAATGTACTATACCAGTTTAATTTGTTATCTTTCAAAACTGAACTGTCTCCGAAGCGCGTTGATTAAGATTTACTTACATCGGTTGACGGACCGCATTTCTCTTTTGTTTTATGTTATTAGTTTAGCTACTACTCAATTCGTTTGATTGGGGTTGTTTGGCAGTCATGGATACTAATACTGTGAAACATTTGGTTTAGAATCTGATGCATAACTCGTCTCTTTGGCCATATATTTCCGAAGTAAATAGAGATAAATACAAGATAAAAAGAAGTATTTATATAACACGTTTTTAATTTTTCTGTTGAATCATATAAACTTGACAATTCTATGTATGAATAAATACTTTTTTAAAATGTTTTTGATGAATTATCCCATCAACTTGGAAGAAAATGATCAAATGCGCAATAAAGAGGTATCAACTGCGTAATCAATCGTTTAGCTCGGGAATTGCGAGCGTGACTTGCGTTTAACATTTCGTTCACGTCCAGGTCGATAGATGGCTGCACCATTTTACAAAACAAAATTAACTGAAAATGAATTCAATGCTGCTTAAAGATGGCTAAAATAATTAAAAGAATGAATGCATCGTCATCGTGTTTTGAGCTATTCTAAAAGTTTCAAATGTCTAGCTAGTCGGGAAGTTAGTTAAAAATCGATTGCAAGATTTGTACTGGACAAACGCACAAACAAACAAACAAACAAGAAAGCGAGTTAATAAAAACGTGGTAATAAATACAGACGCGTTATAGCATTATTTCTAATTATCTAGCACATTTTTAAGTTATTAATATTTTTTCGAAGTTATGGTCTTTTATATTTAATTTGTTTGATCGATTTTACTCGTTTTGTGATATTAAGTTACAAGCACTGATTGTTAATCGGTATGATAAGCTGTATCATGCAAACACCCCATCTTAGTTAAATATTTCGAGAGCATTTCTGCTTTTAGAATGGTGATACGTTTATTGAAGATTTATTCGCACATTGTACTTGAGAAAAACTGGAATCAAACTGTGAAGTCTACTAGATCACCCATCCTACCATAGGACATCAACTCTAACTAGTATTGATAGGTTGGGAAGTAACAAAGCTAATTTTATTGTGTACCGAAATGAAGGAGATTCTTTAAGATATTTCATATAATTTTCTACATAATTAAATTATCAATGAGGTTCTAAGTTATATTAGTAGGCTGTCAAGAATACAAAAATCTAACTGTAACATGTACTGTTAATAAAAGAGTTTCTTTAAGAATTTACTAAATAATTCAATAATCTTTCGATCACCCGTCCCGCGTTAGATCAATCCCCAACTCACTGCTTTTAAAGCGAGAGGCATTCAAACTAATTTGAGGGGAGCCATCACCTTTGAACCTTCAAAAAATCGAATTTTGCTTTTTTGCATTTTTAGAATATCTGAATGTTTATGAAACATTTACAACAAACCGCATTAAAATATTCCAAATAGAACAGTAAAAACTATGATATGAAAGAAGTAGTTTTAATGGAAACATTACCAGTGTGGGAAATTTAAAAGCATTTTTCTCAAAATGATCATTTTTATGCACTGTATAAAGGAAACTACTGCAGATATTGCTTTTATATTTTCAGGATAGGTGTATAATGATGCTACCAAAAATATGCACCTAATGGTTTCTTAAAAAATTTATTTTACTATGAATTTATAGCATTTGACTTGTGATTTTTATGGGCTTTTTCAGTTTTTTTAAATCTGATTGCCCTGGAGTAAATATTTTTGGGTGTTTTAAATTTTAAATAGGTTTAGAAATATTCCTAATGTTTTACATTACAAAAATGCAAAAGTTATTATCGAAACTAAATTTAGTGTTGTTGCAATTCTGCGCGCAGTGTATCGGTATAAATTTGAAATTTTCAAAAAATACACTCACTTCTTACTTCATAAAAAAGTCTTATTTACTTGCAATAAAATTAATTATGGGATGATAATCTATAACGTTTAGAGAACTAATACTAAAAATTTCATATAAAATGCACAATAACAAAAAAAAAAATTTAGAAGATCGAACAAACAGCAAAAATTCCGTCTTTTCAACTTGTGCAAAGGTGATGAGTCCCCTTGAACGTGCACCGAAATGAAGGGATCCATTTCATAGAATCTCATAATGTACTAGATAATTTAATTATATATTACTAGATCACCTGTCATACGGTAACTCACCCACTTACTATGTATAAGTTATGAAGCGTAGATCATTTTCAGGCGTACCAACATAAAGAGATTTGTTTCAAATTATTTTGTTATACAGGTATCCCTCCTTCAACACGGCATCTTACAACACGGTTTCGCTCTAAGGGCCTGTTCACATAGGAGTCCGATGCGTTGCGTTAAGGAAAAGATGACGTTGAGACGAAAGTAAACCAATCATATGCATCCAAACGATTAGCAATGAAATTTTTAACGCCTATGATTGGTTTATTTTCGTCTCAACGTCATCTTTTCCTTAACGCAACGCAACGGACTCCTATGTGAACAAGCCCTATCACGGTTGGATAAATTGCGGGAACCCTTGTATAACACTGCAACCTGTAACACGGATTCGTTCTAACACGAAAATAAATTGCGAAAACCTTTGCACAACACTCTACTTCTATAGCACTAGATAACGCGATTTTTGTTTAACACATTTAAATCTAAATTACCTTAAAATAATGTCAGGAAGGAATAATAAACTATAGTGGCTTTATATGGAAATGTATAAACGAATTATAATTTATTCAGTTATATTTCTATAAAATTATAAGTATGCCTAAGCTTAGCTGAAAATCTTGAGTCAATTTTCTTGAATGCAGACCCTTCCGCTGAAAGAAGCCGAAAATTCAAAAGGGAGCTGCAAAATTGCCTATCTCCATAATGTGAATATGCAATGTCCTTGTAAGAACTAGCAAATAAACCAAAATTTACAGAATTTTTCAAGAGGATAGAAGGTACAAAAAAATCTAAACAAAGAAAAAGGTTCTGAAAGTGAAGGTGATATCGTTCAATCGAAAAAACGTTCTCGTTTGACTGTACTGAGCAGTGATGAGGAAGAAATTTATTAAATTAAAGTCGCATATATTATTAAATAAAAATAATATATTTTTGTTTCTTTTCGTTTTGTATTATACATACATTTATAATTTAAAAATTAAGTTGCTACCGTGTATGTGTTATCTACCGTGTATATGGACTTTTAAAAAAAAAGTTTGTTTTTAATAAGTTTTCAGAACGTAACCCCCTTTTTTGAACTGTCTCTGGGTCTCATATAACACGGTTTCACAAAACAAGGCATTTTATAGAAACCTATCTACCGTGTTATAGGAGGGTTACCTGTATATTTAAATTCTGCATGTTATTCATTCACTCGAAACAGATAAGAAAGAATTTGCAATTTTCCGAGATGATTCAAAGATTATTTTTTGTTATTGTTGCCACAACACCGTGCTGGCGTTTGTTCGGAAAAAAGCACTAGCTTCTTTAAAGCTGCCGAACCAAAGATTCCTCTCGAGGCGAAAAGAAAATTGCGATGAAATCTCAAATGCCCTCTTTCTCAAACTGACATCTAACCTTATTAATGAGCATTAGCGGTGGACAGTGTCTATAACGCGGTAACACGTAGCCTTTATTTAACAAAACCTGAATAGTTCTAATTTATATCATACTATCTGAAAACCCGCACTTCGCTACGGAGTACATTCAAATTAAATACAACTGTCAATGTATGCAATTAATGCCAAATATATATATATATATATATAAAATAAATACGACAATCAATGTATATACTTGATGTAAAAAAAAAGCAAAATCGAAAAAATATATTTATAAAAAAATCGTAAGGGATATTTTTATAGACAAAATAATGTCGAAGGGAAAATTCAAGTTAAATCAAATAGGACATACTAAAGAATATAGTACAGTTAATAAAGTACAGTTTGAGGAATATATCTTTTACTGTATTTTAATATTTTTTTGGATAATGTCCAATGGTCTGCCGCATTAGCAAGAATTTTTTTTTGTCTATTTCGTTGTTATGCACGTGACGATAAATTTCTTTAAAGTTCCACAAAAGGAAATCACGTGATCAGCATTTAATAAATCAAATTCTAAAAACGAATATTTAAAAATTCACCAAAAAATCAGAAAAGGGAGGTAAAGATTTGGAAAACATTTCATTTTAAAGGAATTTTTAGGATCTTTCTCGTGATATAAATTTTATAACCCTCAAATTATTATTTTAAATGCAAACTTTAAAAAAGTTACTAAAACATATTAAAAATTTAATTTTAAAAAATCTAAGACGAATTTTTCAAAAATCTTTCTTAGTACACCCCTACACTATAAGAAGAATCGCCATGCAAAATTTCAGCCCTTTAGGTCTAGCGGTTTGGTCTATGCGTTGTATGTCAGTCAGTCAGTCAATCAGTCAGTTACGGAACTGTTTTATATATATAGATTAAGGATCCGATTCTCTAACTAATTATCATTGTGAACAGTTTTGCTCTGTTAAAATCCTGCAAATTTTAGTTTTACACTAATTGCTATAAATCATACTCCTAGACCTCTTATAAAACTAGACAACCCGTAGCCTAATAGATCTCCCAATATTCACATTCAGAAAGAATTTTCCAGAAAATTTCAATAATACAAAATAATGGAAATTTATTTTAAAACACTATAATTAAATATTTCAATCCGGTCATGTTCTTTCGAATTCAAAAATTTGAATTGATTATTCCGCTATGAATTGATTTGCGAACTAACTTTACTGTAGTCAAAGAAAAATGCATTTTTTTGAGCTAGCATTTTGGGATTAATGCATCATCTTTTAAAAACACTCTGAACATTTTCAATTAATTTTCCCAAGCAACAGAAAATCATAGTTTCGTGTCGGCGTCGTATATTTAAAAATGGACACGTTTGTTGGGGATCCACAGCATTCTTCTTCAGGCCGACTGATGACAATGGTGAAATATGATGTGAACTCATACTTCTGGTAAACTTAATAATGAATTACTTTTGAGATTTCCTTAAAAAAAAGGTTGTAGTTCCGATTAGAAAAGTTCTTTTATGTAATGATCGTTAGCTTGGAGCGTACATAAAATTCAGAGTCTAACATTCTTGCCAAAAATCTCGTTTTTTTTAAAATTAAAATAAATTATAGTCCACATGCTAAGAATGCTGAAACTAAAACACACGAACATTTAATTACAGGACATAACTGAGCACTCTACATGCTGATACAAAAGTAACGAATTAACACTGAACGAACTCCGGAAAAATGGTCATATGACATAGTAGGTGCTGAAATGAAGAGTCTATTTGTGTGTGTGGTAGGGGAGAATAAAACAGTCTGTTACAGTCTTCCCTCAAGATGTATAAGATGTCCTCATCGCATAGATCTTGCTTCTCGAGGGGGCTATTTCCTGGTAGGCACAGCATGTCCCTGTAATTTGTATTTTGGGGAAATGGATTTTGGAGTTGCTTTGCTGAATTGGTGGACCTAGGGCTTTCTTTGGTAGTCCTCTACTCCGGATTGGATGCATGGGAGCAAGGTCTCACTCTTCATATGGTCTGAGAGCAGAAACATGATAGTTGCCTTTGGGAGAAAGAGGATTATCGGTAGCAGCTATTGTATAAGATACTGGTGATCTCTGTGATAGAATTGTATAAGGGCCATCGAGCCTAGGCATGAACTTGGAAGTGCGATTTTTGTCAGAGTTACTATGGGGGTAAATTGTAACCCAGACTTTGTCGCCTTGTTTGGGGGAAGGAGACTTTGTAAATCTTTTGACTGCATAGTGTTTAAAATGGTCTTGGCTTTCCTCTATTCGATCTCTAACTTGTTTAATGAAATTGGCGAATTTATTTAAATACAGAGTAATCTCCGGAATGAAATTTTCATTCTCGACAACACTTCGAAAATCATGAGCAATATCGTCAGTAATATGTAGCTCTCGACCAAACATGAAATATGTAGCAGTCTTTCCGGTGGAATCACATTTTGCTGTGTTAAGGGCAAATCTAATGATCGGCAACTTTTCACTTCAGGTATTGAGATAATTTCCAACTAACATGGCTAAACGGGGCTTAAGATCCCTATTCCTCTTTTCAACAGGATTTTCTTGTGAATGATAAACTGGGGTTAAGGTTTGTTTGATGTCCAAAAGATAACATACTTGCTGCATTACATCACTAACAAACTGAGGTCCGTTGTCACTTATTACCCGTCTAGGTAAACCATGTCTCAGAAATACTTCTTCTATTAGAATGATGGCACACTCTTTAGCTGTTGCAGTGATTAATGCAAATAATTCTACCCACTTGGTGGCACATTCTTCTATGATAAAGATCCATTTCTTCTCATTACTCTTTGGTAAAGGTCTAAACAGATCTATTGTAAGGGTATCAAACCGTTGACTATTGATCGGTGTTTGTAACAGTATCTGGTTACTAGGTTTATAACGACAACAATCTGGGCACTTCTTGATATATTCAATAACATATCTACGCAAACCAGTCCAATACCACTGCTTTGAAATTCTATCGTAGGTTCCTTCGATTCCATAATGTCCGGCTGATGGGGCATCATGGCGTTCTTTCAACACTCTTTCTCGTTCTTGAATAGGGACCACTAACTGGGCTTTTTCTGTATCTGCCTCGGGAGAATATCTATAAAACACTCTTTGATTCATTAAGTAACCTCCGTCACTCCAATTTGGGAAATTCTTATTTTTATCGAGACTTTCTAAAGATTTTATAATTTTCTTAACATTTTCGTCTTTTAATTGTTCTTCACGAATTTCTTTTGCACTTCGTGCAGGGATATCGTTGGAAATAGTGCAGATTTCCCAAGTTTCTTCATCACGATGACAGAACGGAATGGACAGCATGTCAGCAACAATATTGGTCTTCCGAGGTATATATTCTATCCTCAGGCTGAAGGACTGTACCTCTATTGCCCATCGCGTTAGGCGATCGGTAGCGAACTTCAGATTCATTAACCATCTAAGGGGTTGATGGTCTGTTGCCACAGTTACTTCTTGGCCATCAATGTATGCACGAAACTTATTCAAAGCCCATAAAATGGCCAAGGCCTCTCTTTCGGTCGTAGAGTAATTTCTTTCGGTGTTGGTGAGTAACCGACTTGCATACTCAATTGGATGTTCGTCTGCACCAGTACCTTGTAACAAGACCGCACCAAGGGCATAGTTACTAGCATCTGTTTTAAGGATATTGGAATTATATGAGTCATTTTGGCCAAGAACTGGAGGACTTGTCAAAAGATGCTTCAATGTTTCAAAAGATATTTCTTGTTCCTTTCCCCACTCCCAAGACACTTTCTTTTTTGTCAGATTACTCAAGAGTCTTGCAATCTCTGAAAAGTTAGATATAAATCTTCTATACCACGAGCAAGTTTCCAGGAAAGCATGTACGTGTTTTACATCTCTTGTTGGCATCTCTTGTATAGCAGCTGTTTTGTCAGGATCGACTTCGAGTCCCTTACTCGTTGTGTACTGTCCCAAATACTTTATGCGGTTACAAGCAAAATTGCACTTCTCACGGTTAGCGTATAATTTAAACTTCCGTAACTTCTCGAAAACTGCACCTAAATTTTCTACATGTTCATTGAATGTTTCAGACAATATGATGATGACATCTAAGTATGACAGCACAAGAATATTCTTTAGGAAATTTCTAAAGTTGTCGATCATACATTGGAAAGTTACCGCGGAGTTCTTTAATCCGAAGGACTTTTCCTTGAAACGGTAACTTCCAAACGGGCTAACAAAAGCCGTTTTGTCACGATCTGTAAGGTTTACCTCGATTTGATGGTACCCGTTCTTTTAATCAATAGTTGGCATAAAAGGAGTATGTCTTGCTTAATGTAAAAGGTCATTAATTCTGGGCAGAGGGTATTTATCAGTCTTCGTGATGGCATTTAATTTCCTGTAATCGACACAAAGTCGCATTCGGCCATTAGGTTTAGGTACTAATACCACCTGTGAAGCGTAAGGCGATTCACACTCTTCTATGGTTCCAGTAGCTAGAAACTCATCTAGCTCCTTCTTTAATAATTCTTTCTTTGTCGGAGACATGATACGGTGGAATGACGATCGGAGGGTTATCCCCTGTTATCAATGTAGCGTTGGACTTCGGGAGTGGTTTTTCCTCTGGTTGAAAGGTATCTTCAAACTGACTTAACAATTTGTTAATTCTGATCTTTGTTTATTGGGTAGATGTTACCCTTCATTTTCTGTTAACAGTAACGTGTTGACTTCCACAGCATTTTTAGGATACTCAGATGGTCTGAAATCATCATCATCAAATCTAAATTTCTGTTTCGGTTTGTTATGGTAATACCACCTATGATGTGGAAGATCTAAAACAATCCCAGCGCTACGCAAAAATTCAGTTCCTAAGAATGTTCTGTTATCCTTTGCTGTAGGTAATGCAAATAAGTTTATTTCGAAAGATCTTCCTTCGATTTCAATTTCTACTTGACCCGTATAAACTTCTGTTTTCTTTTGAAGACCACCGGCGAGGGTTACATTCATGCTAATTTTCTCAAATTCTACTCCTCGTTCTCTGAAGAGGTGATATAATTTTTCTACACCTATAGTGTGGTTGGCTCCTGTGTCAGCACATACAATGCCGTTTATTCCGCTGATTTTAACTGTCAAGAAAAGTCGACTGGGGTTCCACGACAGAGAATGTCTGAAGGTGGATAGCTCTGAATTCGACTGCTTCTTTTCTAGAAGAGGGAGAGCAGGCCGTTCACCTAGTCTTAATGAAGCCTGGTTTTCCACAGACATAACAGCTAACAGCTGGTCGATCTCCAGCTTTTACAGTGTGTTTAGGTGAAACATTTCTAGGATTTTGTGGATTAATCTTATTACCCTTGGGAACGGCTCGTTGATAAGATTTAGTGTTTTCCTTACTAACGTTTCTATTTTTCATATAACTTCTTCATATAAATATAATTCATCTGCTAGTTGAAGAGGATTGATCCACTCGCTCTAGTGATCTAAAAAGAGATCTTTGGATTTTTGTAATCTGGGGGGGCTTTCTTTTTAATTCCATCAGCCACTATCAAATCCTTTAATTCTTTTAACGTCGAGATTTCTGATTCCTTAAGCCACCCATCGAAATAGTTCTATAGATAGAAGTAAAAATCTCGCCTGGTGCTTTCTGGATTGTTCCGGCACTGGACAAACAGTTGCCGAAATTTCTCCGCACTTAATTTGAAACGTTTTAAGAGAATTTGTTTAACTATCTCATAATTCTGAAAATCCGCAGCAGATTCCTTTGCAATTAATTTAGCAACATCAGTCGGCAAAAGTCCAACAAGATAGACTACCCATTTTGAAACTGGTGCGTTAAAAAATGTTAACTGTTTCTCAAAAAAATCCAGAAATAAACTCATATCAGTTGTTTTCGGATCAAAGTTAGGGGCTAACTTTTTTAGTTCTAACTTAGGCATATCTGCGTCTAAGGAAGAAGACACCGTTGCAGACTTCATTCTACCAGAGGCAATACTGGATTGTAACCTTAATTTCTCCAATTCAAACAACCGCTCATTTTCTTTCCCTAACACTTCATCCTGTCGTTTTTTTTCTCTAGCAACTCATCCTGACGTTTTTTCTCTAACAATTCATCCTTACGTGTTTTCGCTTGCTCTTCCTAAAAAGGTTCAAGACGTCCCTCTATCAATCCTTCATCGTATTCTGAGCTCTTTTTAATGAATGAAATCAACGGAATGCTTCTTTTAACCGTAGGATCGATTCCTAATTCTTCCGAGTGATGCGCCAACTCATGTGGTTGGGTTTTATTTAAGAAAGCCATGTTAAAAATTTAAATCAATGGATAATACTTTCCTCAAGTGTATACCAAAACTATTAGAATTCTAACATATATGGTGTTCAACTTTATATATACTTATATAGATCCCAGAGATCACCTATTTTATAAAATTTGCAACTTTCAAGAACAGTTTAATTCAAATATACATTCAACAGCAAAACAGAATAAAGTATACATAACAGCACTTTAAATAAAAACAAGAGTTTAACTTCTTGAAATCAATTCCACAGTACGATTCTAAGAACATATAAAAATATCTTCAGTGTTCTCTAAACCATAAAATACTTATAGCAAATCGCATGATTATATATTTATATTAATGCTATCTCAGTGTATAATCTTAATTACAAATTCTAAACAGAATCGAAAGAAGATTATTTACTTTAAATTACTTTTCCATAACCTTGAAACGAATCATGATTCGTTCAAAATATACATATATATATATATATATATATATATATATATATATATATATATATATATATATATATATCAACTGTAATATCGGAGCGTTACAATAAAGTTCCACATCCAAATTATAGCAATATTTACTGAATTGAATAACGAAGTACTCTAATTTCAGATTACAGTTATAATAAATAATACTACATTCATACAAAGTATACTATACAACATAACACAGTTCTTATTTGCTGTATATGGTAGGGGAGACCGGGGCTAGTTGGCATAGATTTTGGTTTTTGATTTTTCAGTATTTTTGTGCAATACTTCGAGAGATTCTGGTGAATGCGGCAGGTAGCTTGACTCTTTGACTACAAAATCATGTAGTATCCAATATTAAATCCGTGTTTAGGTAACCCCAAAGACACTTTTCCTAAAAGCTACCAACTATGCCAACTAACCCCGGGTGCGGGGTTAGTTGGCATACCCGTAGGGGTAAGTTGGCATAACGTGATATGGATACGGATACTTAAGCAAAACATAGCAATTTTCGAGAAAAAACATTTTATTTTATCAAAACTTGGGGTAACATAGCTTTTTCTTAATCGCTCTTTCAACCGCGATTCTATTTTTGGTAGGAGTGTCTGTTAAAATAGCATAAAAGCTCCTTTTTCGCCCACGGTTGGATTGATGTCGTGGCCTGGCTTTGGGGAAAGGGCGAATTTCCTCTTGGGTGATGTGTCGGGAAGATGGTGGAGTGGCTACCAATGCCGGTGTGCCTGGAAGGTCATTTGTCATTAGAGCGGGTTCTTTGAGTTCCCTTAGCTCTGATTCATCGGTAGTTTGTGTAGCCTCTGGAACAGGGCGATCGATGAGGGAAGATGGCAAAATGTCTGAGTCCTCAAATATGTCTGGGTTGAATGGACAGATCCCACTCACTTGAAATCCAGAGGTAATGTTGGACGGAATCACAGCTGATTGAAAGGCTGTTTTCACAATTGCTGGGATATCGTATATGGTTAAAGTTTTGCCTGGATGACTGGTCATCCAAGCGTCATAAGCCATGTTGACGTATTTTTTAAGGGATCCAAATACAGTTCTGTCCAATGGTTGCAATTTATGGCTGCAGCGTGGAGGAAACGATAGGACAGTAACGCCATTTCCTTTGAACAAATCGAGGGCCTCGACGAACAAATGCGAGTCATTATTATCGAGGAGAAGCAGCACAGTTCGGGCTTGTGAACATCTGGTAAAGTGGATAAAATGTTGGGCAAACGTCGTTCGACCATCCAACCTGTCTTATGGGCATCACCGCTGGAGCCCTCTTGTCTGGATCGCACGAAATGTTCATTGAACTTGACTCGTGGAAAAATGAAAAATGGAGGAATAGCACTTCCTCCGGCCGAGACGGAAATAGCCAAAGTAACAAGGGTACCTCATTCAGCAAAGGTGATCTGTCCAATTTGCTTAAACCCTTTCCGTGCTGTTACCTTGTCTGGCTTTTGAACTGTTGTAATCCCAGTCTCGTCCATATTGTAGATGTCCTGTGGATCGAATCCATGTCTGTTTAGTACTGTTTAAAGTAAAGTGAAAATGTTTGCGACGTTAGTAGTTGAAACTGATGGTTTGAGCTGGGCTAGTGGCCTCAGGTGTTCGAATAGATAAGGATTTGTTTCTGTTCATAAAATAAGAAAGCCAATCAGGTCCAGCCAGCATATTGAGCCAAGTTTTTGTCTTCAACATTGTGAGCTTGAACGGCCTCGGTCACCCTCTCCGTTGGTCAATTTGCTCGGTATGTTTCTCTCTTGTATATAGCTATGCCAACTGACCCCATACCTAACTATGCCAACTAGCCCCACAGAAATCCAAAACAAGATAGATACCACACAATCCCAAACATCAGAAACAAAAGTTTATGATACATGCATGTAACCACAGTTAACCACTCTTTCGAAAACCGTCATCGGCAGCACCTCAATTTGATGTACAGGTTCACCAGATCAAAAAAAAAGTCACGATGAAAAAATTTACTCACCAGTCAGAAAAACGATAAAACAGGGGTCCTTCCTTTGTAATGCTTTCAAGCAGACTGAAATTTCGGTGGATGGTGCACCTTTACATACACTCCCTACTAACAAGATGACAGCGCTCTAGTTCCACGGTAGCAGGAAATAAAAGCAGTGTGCCAACTAGCCCCTTATGCCAACTAACCCCGGTCTCCCCTACGTATAATAATGATCCAAAATTTATCTTCAGGTACGAAAGGAACTGGTTTGCAAACAGAAACCATATGATGAGGGCAATCAAACTATTCATATAAGAATACGAAACTTCAAATCATTTAATTCATTGATCCAGTTGATCAATATTTATTTCTTTGGAATTAAAATTCGATATATAACATAACATTAGGTCAGGGTGACCACTTTCTTATTTCCTTTAGTTCCTATTTATGAAAATCGGAACCGAATCATTAAATTACTTATCTTGAATAAAATGCGTATCCATAGTCGCTCCACTGTACTGCACCAGCATTTTTGGTTTCGGGCCCGACGTTGGGCAGCCACTTTAACATTCTTGTCAAAAATCATCTCCTTTTTTTAAAAATTAAAATAAATTATAGTCCACATACTATGAATGCTGAAACTAAAACACACGAACATTTGATTGCAGGACATAACAGACAACGCTACATGCTAATACGAAAGTAACGAATTAACACATGAACGAACACCGGAAACATGGTCACATGACATAGTAGGTGCCGAAAAGAGACTATTTGTGTGTGGGAGGGGAGAATAAAACAGTCCGTTTCAAGAGTCAATTATATCGATTAAAAATATTTTTTAAATGCAATAATGTAATGCCTCTTTTTTACACAGCGGGCAAAGGCTCCGGTTTACTATGGCACCACATTTCTCTGAAGGCGACTTCTGGGGGGTTCGTACCTTCTCCGCCCACTGACTTCATGGAAGAACTTTACGGTATACGGATTTAACGTGACCCTATCCGGGCTAGACACAAAGGTATTTATGGCGCTCGTCGGTATTCGGACCCGAAACTCCCAGGATCGGTCCCATAGGCGAGGCAGGGAGGCGACGACTTCAGTCGTCGAATTGAAGGCGGCACCAAAATACGAAATACTCAATGGATAACGAAAAAAAATTAATAGTATCATCTGATGTAAGGTGCAGTTCGTAAAATTCCACAAATGTAAGCCAATATTGAGGCTATTTTTGTTATAAACTGCCGAATTTGAGGTCACGAGAAAAACATTTTGAATGTCTCTTAACAAACGTTGTTGTAGCTCTAAAGAAATCTCACTAACACTACCTGAAGCTGTAGCAGAACCCGATCGCCGTTTTTCTAAAGTGAAAATTTGAGACAATTATCTACGGTCAATCACTCAAGAACGATTTTGCAATCGTGAATCTAGCAATACTTTCTAAAGAAAAGACGATATCTAAAACAATTCATTATAGAGCTGCAATAGACCTGTAATAAAGGCTCGAAGAAGGGTTGAGTCATTATTTTTATTACATAACAAATTATATTCAAATTTATTTTTTCTGTCTGTTTTTAAGTTCTGTCATTTTTAAAAATGTTTTTTTTATCT